>BQNB010029264.1:0-55897 GCA_026074375.1 Tanacetum coccineum | reverse complement strand
ATTGCAAAAAAAAAAACCCCGAAACGTAAAAAAAAAATTATTCGGGAAAAAATTAGCCCCGCCGCAACGCGCGGGTTCTTTTGCTTGTTACTACCAGGGTTCTAAATAGCGCCGCTGTAGTGCGCTATAGCGGCGCCATAGCGCGAGGCGTAGCCTCCACGTTACGAAACAGGCCAATGCGTCGCCTTTAGGCGTGACGTGCAATAAAGCGTGATATAGCGCGCTAAAGCGCAAGACGTGGCGCGTTTTTTTGAAGCTTTTAAGAGATTTATTTTTTTTGAATTTTTTTAAAGATATTTATTGGACTTGAGCTTATTTACAAGTATTTATGATTTGGGTTGCATGAGATTCGTGTTTAGTAACTCTATAACTCAATTTTAAGCCTAGTAGCTAATTACTATTGACCACTCAATAAATATTTTTTGCCGCTTTGAGTCACGTCTTAAAAACGCTATGACGCAACGCCTCACGCTAAAGCTTGAAGCTTGCCTATGCCGCTACGTCACGCTTCACGCTATTTATAACCTTGGTTACTACACAAATTTTGTCAAAAATATAAATTTTAGTTGTGATATTTAGACGAGAGATACATGAGTGATACAAGTGCTACGAGAAGTCTTGTCATGCAGCATGGAAATACGAAACGATGAATAAAAATTATCGAAAGAAAATTGTATGTTATGAGATGATTTTTTTCTTACACAATAGCTCATTTTAATGGTCGAAAAAATAAAATTTAATAAAGACAAATTACCAGACTCCAGCTAAAAGAGTGTGTGATTAGTAAATATCTTAAATTACACAATCTACATTAATTATTAAATCAAACTAAAAACGGAAAATAACTCAACTTGAAGGAAATTCAAATTTGAGAGTCAAACGTTAAAACTAGTGAAATCGGTCGGGACAAATCGTTTATAGTATATTATGGTCGTGCAACTCCAAACAAATACAAAGTTATGCCCCTTTTAATTTGATTCGTTTTTCGCCCCGTTTATCCTATAGCTCCATCCAAGAACCTGTTATTTCTTGCACGGTATCATTCCTCCTAATTTATTTTCAAAAACTTTAAATTTATAAAACTAGTAATATCGATTTTAGGTTTAAAATAGTCAGAAAAAGTATACTCTTTCGAGTGTAGTAAAGTTTAGGTTTCCACAAAGACTTGTGTAGTGCTACGAGAAATCTTGTCATGCATAATGGAAACAAAGATTTTAATCCGCGCCTTGTCGCGGAGCACCTATATACAATCTTAATTTTTCGTTACCTGAAATCGGGTTTTTGTTGTTGGGAATATTACACCCACGACAAAGGATCACACAACAAATAACCAAACAATTAAGAACAACGAATAACAAACACAACACACAACTATTTGCCGGTTTGGCCCCTCAAGCCTAATCCACTAGAAAAACTTAATATAGATTTGTGATTACAAGATTGAGACGCTTCAACTCTAAAAAAAAAACTCACAAAACTCTCTCACAAGTTTTTCTCACCTCTCTTTGGATTATGAAAATCCTACATAATCATCCTCTATTTATATAGGCTAAACACAATCTTTTCCTAATTTAAACGCATACTAAATTAGAAAATATTCTCTTTTTCTAATTTAAACACATACTAAATTAGAAAATATACTCCTTGTTTTCCAAGGCTTCTCCAAAACATAATTAAGGTAATTTGGGTCATACCCTAATATTTGTATCATCTCGATTACTATAATGTTCGTGACTAACCTAACAAAGACTACACATTTTAGCTAAGAGCATAAACCGAACATTCTGGGAAAATAAATACACATTAAATAGAGAAACAGACAAAACAACACTAAATTAGCTAATAATCCAAAAAATTTAATAATTCTTTCAAACGAGTACAATCAAAGTTTATAAGACAATTGAAAGATTAAAAAGATAAATAGTCATAGAACAATAATTTCAAAAAAGTAAAATAGAGATTCAAAAACTAAAAAGCGACAACATTTTAATGATATTTTAAAATAAAACGCCTTTACTCTATCATGCTTCCATCCTCATTTGCAGAAACCCTCTTCAACAAATTACACATCATATCTTACTATCCATTAAAATAGTGCCTATAACACGAATGAGATCCGCACCTATCATCATATATGATTTGCCACCAAACCTGTAAGCGCGAAATGCACGCATAAATGGCATTTTCATCATAACCATTATTCAAGAATGCATAACTTCACTTCCACCCCGCAAAGTATGACCAAACGAAAATATTGTCGTCACACCTATTGATAAACCGAAAGTTGTTGATGAGAGACTTTCATGGCTTCGAAACTAAACTAGATCCAATCAATGAGTTGACATAAGAAACCTTTTTAATGATTTTCATTTAGATGTCGAGCTTGCAGACACAACATTCAACTGTAGGCCGCTTTAGTGAAAATGCACCAACTGTAAACAAAGTGCCAACGCCTTGGCAGGTAAGCAAGCTTTAAGATTGTTCTAAGCTTTATCATTCATTTGAGCAACCTTACACAACTTGCACCGATCTGTAAGAGCAGTGTAGGTGTGAATGTAGCTCTTCGTTATTAACTCCGCACCCGCTTGCTAAACGGATCAGGAAACAGCCCAAGGATTCTCTTAAAGCACATCCACGTCGATTTCTTCCACCCTCCTCATCCCAATATTATCTTGGATAGCCTAACTACAAAAGAAAACAATTTATTAATAGATAGACAAACAATACTTCGAACCAGGACCATATACTATATTAGTAACAAAGCACACTTGTATTTTTAGGCGTCATGTTTTTTACAATGAGAAAACACAGACTAAATAGTTCCCTCAACCATTAATGGCAAACAACCACTACATAAAATAGTTTGAAAAAAATAACGCATCATTTTTTGCCACACCTAAATCACATTTCAGTTGATAATTGAATCATAACACCCTATTAAGTACCATCCATAACCACCATCCTTTTAAATAGTTACGCAGCATCCACTGTTATATACGACTAAACATCAAATATTGGTAAATATGGTAACCCAAAGCTAGCATACAAAATACTCAGATACACCCTGTTAGCCTTATAAATATTCTAGTCAAACAAGAAGGTATTCGGTCATCTTATCAAGTGTTGGTCTTAGTTTGTAATAGGCTAGTCGGGTTTTACAGGCTTGGACTGTAATCTAATATTGTCCTCGTTTTGGGCTTTCAGCCCACACTAAGCCAAGCCCGGCATGAGCCATCCATGGCCTTGGACTATAAATACCACCCTTCTAGCTTGTTAAGAGGGTGTTGGTTGTCATTTGTTTCAAAGCAATACATCCTTCCATTCCTTTCCTTCTCTCTTGCTTTCTCTCTCTAAATTCCTCTCTCTCTCTCTCTAATTTCGATGTAGATCTAGGTTGTGTTATGGATTTAGATTAGGACAACATGTGGTATCAGTCGCTAAGGGGTAGATCGTTATATCTTATTGTGGTTTAATAGCTTACTCGAGGGCTTTTTATAGCTTATTTTCTTATTCGGCTTATTTTATAGTTTCGGCTTAAACTTTCAAAAAATTATAAAGATATTGTACTTTTGAGTTTAAAATGTTAAAAAGCTTATTAGAAAAACTTTTCATGGCTTATGAGTATAAAAAGAGCTTATTTTGAATTTTTTCTGGGCTTATTATTGAATACCGCGATTTGGTTCATGAAGACCGCGTTTTGACCCATGAAGGCAGCGGTTTGTTACTTGAACACATCGGTTTGACATTGTAGTAGGCGGTTTGAGCTAGTAAAGGTCCAGCGATTTGAGCTCATACTCCGCAGTTTGACAGCTTGAACTCAGAGATTTGACCAAAGCTCAAGCGGTTTGATCATATTCTAGGCGGTTTGAACAGGTACCAAGCGATTTGATCATATAAGGGATTTGACACAGGTTCTTGCGGTTTGATCATATTGTGTAAGGCGATTTGATCATACACTACTAAGCGGTTTGAGTTCACTTCCTAAGGTAATTTGACAGGGTTACATCAGGCGGTTTGATATCAAGCGGTTTGAGGCATATTCAAGCGGTTTGACTTATCCAAGCTTTAGGCGATTTGACCCTTTATATCAAGCGATTTGATTAACAAAGGTCACGCGATTTGTGAAACTGATCCAACGATTTGACAAGTTTCTTGCTGCGATTTAAGTTAGTAGAGCAGCGATTTGACGTAGGCATGAATAGTGCATTTCAAACTTTCAAGCCCTAATTCAAAATTACAATTTCAGTCCCTCTAACTCAAACACATTACATCACTCATCCTTAACAAGAAAAACATCAATCGTTAATCCTTAAAACATCAAATCATTACATCGCTAGTCCTTTAATCATCCAAGAACGTTAACAAATCACAATTACAATCAAAACATCTACTTAAGATCCAATATCCATTCACAACAACATCAAAATGTCTAATACCAACAACAATTTGCACACTCAAACATCAAATGCTCTTCACAATGCCATCATGGAAGCTGGTGGTAAAGATCGTCCTCCAATGTTAGCACTTGGTAACTACGTTTAGTGGAAATCACGAATCAAAAGATATATTGACACTAAAACAAACCATGAGCTTATCTACTTATGTCTTATGAATCCACCATACAAATACAAATTCAAAACTTCTGATCCTACACCTGCTACACCTGGTAATGATGGTACTCCACAACAACCAAGGGAAGAGGTAATGGAGACATATGCAACTATTTCAGAGGACATACATAAATGGATTACAACTGAAGCTGAAGTTGTTCAGATCATTCTTACGGCAAAATAGTCTAAACTAAACTAAATCTAAACTAAAACACTAAATAAATAAGAATTAAACAACTTCAATCCCCGGCAACGGCGCCAAAAACTTAATGTGTCGTTGTGCGTAGGTATTATTTGTTATCAAGCTTTACTATTTATATTTAGCCGACTATACATAGAACAACACTAACGGGCAATATACCCGATCAGTTGTAGATTCATTGGTAAGTATGGTGTCGATCACTAAGAGCGAGAACGTTAATACTTAATTATCAGTATTTTAGTTATCTAAGTTAGTCCTAAGTTATTCTAAGTTATACCTAAGTTAAACATAAACTAATGGTAAAAGGAGGGTTTTCAGCCTGAGAGACTAGCACGATTTTGGGTTTACCTAGACTGAGATAGGGCAAATAACATACATAAATTTGATAGTTAAAAGATAGAGAAGCGGTCAAGCCTTACGTAAGGAAAACGTATTAACCATGTTTAATCAAATATAATGATGGTTTTAGTTTATAAGTGCAATGATTGTCCTGTCTCATTGTTGATATATCATTCCTAGACTTAGGCGGTACTTCTTCCTAAGACCTAGACTTGGCAATTCTGTCACAATGAACCAAATCCGCATAAACCTCTTCGCGGTTGCTTATAATCTATCTTAGGAGACAATAATGGTGATCTTATCGAATCATAGCTCAACGAGACTTTACTAACTTACTGCTTAACGACTCTTTATATACTAGTAGTCCACTTGTTCAAATCTTTACCCAAGGAATCAGAACGTCACTTGTTAATCCTAGGTCACCTGCTAGTCTAACTTATTCACTAAACCATGAATAAAGACAACACATCACTTGTGATCCTATTGCTTTAGATATATAATCGCAATATGGAGAGGTATCCCGGTATCTAGTCCACTTGGTCTGCTTTCTAGACCTAGTTGAATAATAGGCCGCATACTTAAGCACATAAGTGAGTATAAATTGATAAACATAAGACAACACACAATTTACAAGATGCAATCAGAATAAACATAAACCAAACATTAAATTATCATAAACATGGCTAATACCTAAAGGTATTAGCCAATAGCCATTGTAAAAAATACAGGTTTGATAGACGAACGATTAAGGTAACCTAACCAATTAATGAATAATACCAATAATCGAACGTATATTAAGAGTATAAGAATTTACAAGGGTTTCCTATGGATTGAAGGGCGTTGCAAGACCTTCGTTGCTCCTCTTCTCTTCTAAAAATCAAATCTGGTGGTTACTGCCTTTCTCTCTGTCTTCAGTATAAAAATTGCACACTAAATTCGTATTTAGAGTTCGGTATTTATAGCCTTTGGAATTTGGTCGATACGCCGTATTGAAGTGTCTGAATGCAACGTATTGGAGTTTCTTGGAGTGGGGACCACAATTATAATATTCCAGAATATTCCAATACTTGATCTTCGATACGACGTATGTGGTCTTCTGTATACGGCGTATTGGTCTTTATGTCTTCGTGGTTTCTTATGAAGTTCAGGCGCAGATACGTCGTATCTTCCTTGGTGGATATGGCGTATTAGTTGTTAGAACAGCAGATTCTTGATTTCTTCGTTAAAGCTCCAAAATGTGCGCCTTTTAGTTAAACTTCACCAATTGCTCGATATATACTGCAAATAATTAATGTAAACAATTAAATATCAATTCATGCATAAATAATGTAAAACGAACAATTTAGCTGGGATAAATGATGCTATAAAAGTGACATTATTTGATGTCATCACCAATTTATACTGGGAATTTGGAAAGTTCACCACACGGGATGGTGAATCACTTGACTCATATTACTCAAGGTTTTATAAGATGATGAATGAGCTTGTCAAAAATCAATGTGAAGTCACCAATCATGAAGTGAATGTTCAGTTCTTACTTCAATTAAAACTAGAATGGTAGAGGTTTGTGACACTTGTTAAGCAGAGTCAAGAATTAAAGATTGTCTCCTATCACAAACTCTATGACATTTTGAAGCAACACGAGAATGAAGTCAATGAGATAAGAGATGAAAGACTAGCATGTACTGCTAATCCACTTTCACTTGTTGTTCAACAACAACCAGTTTACTATCCTTAATCCAATCCCACCCACTACACTCAAAGTTCATCAACCAGACCACATGCTGCTACCAGAAACAAAGGAAAAGCAATTCGCAATCATCCTTCACCCATTTATGACTCAGAACCTGAACAAGTTGTTGATGATGAAACATCTTCAAAGGAGAAGAAAATTGACAAACTCATGGCTTTAATCTCAATGTCTTTCAAGAAAATCTACAAACCTACCAACAACAACCTCAGAACTTCATCAAACAGCAGAAACACCAATGTTGATAATACTTCAAGATCTAACAGAGGAACTGGGTATGACAGACAGACTGGGCAGTATGATAATCAGGGGGCAGTTAATGTTACTAGGGCTAGGAAAAATGTATGTACTCAGGTAGTGCAGCAGACTAGGATTTAGTGTTACAACTACAAGGAATTTGGGCATGTAGCAAGGGAATGTAAGAAACTAAAAAGGGCATGGGATTCAGCTTATCACAAGGAAAAGATGTTGTTGTGTAAGCAAGAGGAAGCTGGGGTTCAATTGAGTGAAAACAAGCTGATTGGAGGGATGACACTGATGATGAACCTGGAGATCATGAATTGGAAGCACATTACGTGTACATGGCAAAGATTCAAGAGGTCATTCCAGATGCTGCTGACAATTCTGGACCAATCTTTGAGATACTGAGCCATTGCAAAAGGTACACAACATTGATGATGACTATAATGTGTTTGCCAATGAGAGACAACATCCTGAGCAACCTGAATCTATTAATGACACATATTTGGTGGAACAAGGTAATACTAATATCACTCCTGATTCATCAGATATGAGTAATGTCACACCCCGACATAGGCGGAAACACGAGTATGCGATGAAAAATGATCAATCATAACACAAGGTACACGATAGAGAAAACTAAAATGCATTAATGAAAAGTGTCATGATGATCTTCAAACTCAAATACAGACTTGAGTGAAGTCCCAACAAGAACACATCAAATAATCTCTACAAATACAACCAAATACCCACGCAAGGGTCCATACTAGTCTTAAACAACAATCCTCATATTACTTAAGTTCAACACAAAGCTCAATGCCAAATCTCTCAGAACGCAATCCATACAGGATGCTCTTAAGGTTTGCTAAAGCTTGTAACTCAGCTTCACTGATCATTCTAAATACCTGAAAATGATACTCGAAAAGGTTAAAAAAAATATTGGGGAGCTCGTAGGTTTGATAGAAAACCCAGTCGCTGTGCCAATATTTTAAGTAGTGGACAATTGTGCAATATGACAGTGAATACATGCAACACATTCAATTTCCAAACATAGCAACTCCATGCTATCTAAATCTCATTCATATGGAAATCATTGCCATGCAAGGTCCTCAACTCTCAATTCACACGAACCTAAAGCCTACCAGCTAGAGCTATACATAGGGCGGAAGATCACATATCATTTCAAACCATAGCAAGTCCATGCTATAAAAGATCCACACAGAAAGTTCCACACAACATATTCTACCAAAACTCATGTCATTCGCATAGCAGTCATAGATACATAACATTGTCCTGAAAATAAATCAACTTTTGCACAGTACAAAAAACAAGTTCAAAACAGATTTGAGTACCATTTTACCTCAATGGAAAAGAGTTAAAAGGTGGGGCTACGAGAACTCACCTCAACAAGGTGGCAGTAGCAAGATCAAACAAGCAAATACAACGACGTCCGAACACGACCTAGTCCAATTAATGTCCATTTCAGATATACGCTTCATTGGTTGTTCATTTGTTTTCACATAGTAATCTAATATTATATTCTTTCTTTCTCTTACTAAGTGTTCATTCAAACACCTATATTTCTCTCTCTAAACCCTAGATCGAATCCATACCTTATGTGTGTTAAGATATCCTTCATGGGGCTATGAGAACTCACATTAAGCAAAGGTGACAAGCAAGATCAAGAACAAACAAGAAAATGCAACAACGTCTGAACACGACCTAATCCAATTAATGTTCAATTTAGATATGCGCTTCAAAAGTGTTTTCGAGGTCGATGCATAGAGGTCAGATGCGTTGTACGGTTACCCTTAACGTTATCAGTGGTGTGATGGTTGACGAATTAGTTTCAAGATAACATACTCCAATTCATACTTTAGTATAATATACTTATACTATTTAAGTAAAATAGATAAGTAATATAAGATAACTAAATAATAGACATTCGAAATATACTTTGGTAAATCCATTCGGTAACCTTAGTTACCTTAATTAATTGTATAGCTTATGAGAAATTAAACGTTTACTTACATAAAACAACTTAGAGAAGTTTCATATTTTTATTTATAAAATATATTTTTCGTCTTTTAGTCGACTTATTAAAATAATAATATTTTATTATTTGTCGTGAAAATAAGTTTTGAGTAAAAATCTAAGTATAGGATTTTTACGAAAATTCGGCATGACCCGCTTGTTTATACAACGTTTTCCAAGGTTTCAAACCTCAATTTCAAACACTTTTTCCCAATTTTACCATTTTTCGACAAAATGCCAAAAATTCATATTTCGCAACGTTTACCAAAACACGTTTCCTTAAACGACTAATTCTCATATATATAATTATATAAGTACGTTTCACTTTCAAAAGTCCGTCAAAACCCATAAAACGACTTGTTTTCTCTTATTGGGCCTTAAGGCCCAATAGAAGTCCATTAAGTTATTTGTAGGTATAAAATACGATTTAGGCCCAATACTAAAGCCCATTAGTAAATATAAGCCCAAACGATAGTTACCAAAATAATCTGGACCACAATAAGCCTACAATAAGCCATGACTTATTGGGCTTATTCGGTCGTGAGCCCATAAGCTCTAAACAATGCATAATAAGCTTTTAAATAAGCTAACAAGCTACGTAGTACATTCAGTTCACCAAAGCTCTCAAAATAGTCCATAAAAAGACAACATAAGAGGTAAAGTAATCAAAATATTTCCTTAGTACTCTATCATGTTGCCGAAGAAGCTAATAACCCATTAGTCTTATAAAATAATTCCGAATAAAATACTATCCAAGAAAAAGTAATACCAAATAAATGTTTTTTAACCATCACAACCACGACAATAAAACTACAAAACTCTCATTTCCTTTGTTTCTTATTCAAACAAAAAAACGCACCCTTTATTAGTTTCCGTAAATTTTTCGAGTTTGATTTTTAGCAAACACATCATACAACTAGCTTATATGCATCATTAGACATTCAAAAGTACAAGTTAAATAAAACTATAGAAGACTTACAAAGAGGGTTTTTGAAAGCGAGTTAAAACACAAACCGACAACCCAAACGTTGTTTAAATGATACCCCGACTACTAGAATCAACCCAAGACTTGAACCTTTGTGTTCTTGATCGAAAAGGTAAAAAATTTAAAGTGTTTATGTGTATGTATTTAGGTTCAGCCGAGCAAGAGAGCACACAAAGTGTGTGTGTTTTTGAAAATGGTAGTGTGTGTTTGAAATGAGGTGAAAACAAAAATGTATAAGACAAGTTTGTACCACCATGGGACCAATGTGCTAAAAACTAGCCTTGTGGTTCCCTTATGGGGCTCGAACTCGGTTAGGGTATCCAAAGGAGGTTCGGGTTGCTTATTTTTATGTTAGTTTTCCTTAAAGCTCAACGATCTCGACTCTAAAATATTATCCAAAGTTTTTTAGTATTTTTATTAATCTTGAAAATACTTTTCTAAGAACTTAGAATATTTACACGACATATTTCCCAATCAAACTTCCCAAAATTCATTTTGAGCATTAACGGACGTGTCGGGACTCGTTATTTGGCATTTCAAACTATTTACGAGACAACCCTCCTGAAACATGATCAACTTACATAAAATCCTCTAATTATCACAAGTCATAAACACATAAGATGTTCGAAATCACATTTATTCACCACCGTCAACACGGTACTTGTTCTAACAGAAATGACAAAAGTCAAATAGTCAAAGGACTAAATTAGAAAATTCAAATCTCAGGAAAGGGCAAGGGTTACAAGTAATAATGGAGAAGAGGCTGACCATGATGATCAAATGCTTCAAAAAGAACGTGAATTGCTTGCTTCTTTAATTGAACAAATGAAAATTGAAATTGATGAAAGCAAACAAAACAATAAGTCTTTAGAATCATCAAACAAAGCATATGGTATGAAGTCAAACACGTTCTTAAATAATACATAAGAGGTACCAAGATTTTATTTTGTGAAAAATGCTCCACTTAAATGTGTAACAGCTTATGGTTTACTCGAAGAACAAAAAGTCAAAACTGAAAAGCCTTTTAGTGCTTATACTGAAAAAATACCAAGCTTGAATAAAAAGATTTCAGAAATGGAAAATGAACTTTCTGCACATAAATGAACAATTTACACAATTTCATTTCAAAAAAGAGGAACAAGAAAAGGTTTTCAAAACTCGTGAAGATAAAGACATCGAAAAGTCATAAGTGTTTTGGAAAAACAAGTCAATGTTTTGAATGACAATATAAGTATACACATTTATGATCGAATACGATGCTGTCTTGACCACGGGTCATTCCTTTATTTACGTGGGCTAATTGGCTTGGCCTAATTTTGTTCGGCCTTTTTTTATAATGCTTTCGTCGTTCCATATTTTTCTAGAAACACTTCCATTGATTAACACTTTTTTGATGGATCCCCATTCCACTGCTTCCTACCCAATCCCCATTCCATTATTAAAACACATAACCATATCAAAAACCTGTTAAATTATTCAGCGGTGGTAGTGGCTTATCAAGAGCAACATCGGAGCAAGTTGTTAATAATTTTGTTTAAAGGGTTGAGAAGAAGGACATTTTGAAGAGATAATTTGAAAAGAAATTGCATGTAAGTTAACCCAACCTACTGGTATGTACTTAAATACACATACCTTTATTTAAATAAAACGAGCTTAAATAACAAAAAAGGAACATAAAATGCCGAATATACGCTTGTTTTGCGTTGTGTACTGTGCAGGTATCGGATATCAACAAAAAGATAAAAACAAGGCCAAAACTGGACAAAACCGAGCACGAGATTGGAAAGAGCGTGGAAAACCAAAGCCGAAGACGTATGCATCTTAGTAACCTCAACCTAACCCAAGTTAATGGGCCAAGTCAGCCCATTATGCCATTTATACAAAAGCCTTAAACAATAAAAAGCCCAAAACCATAAATCGGCCCAACCCAAGAAGAAGCCCTAATAAGGACTTAACGACTGTTAGTCTCCACACCAGAAACATATCACATCGTTAGTCCTCAAGCCATGACATCGTTAGTCCTTACACTAACGCCCGTTACCCGCTTCATCTTCATTTGAAAGTATAATAAAATATGAGAAAAAAATGGCGCATTGAATGGTCAAGGTCAAAGCAATTAATGTGTAGTTTCAAATTAAATGGGAAATGTCAAAGCAATAAATGGGCGGTTTTAAGTTGATTGGCTGTGATTATTGCTTTTCATAAGCAATTTTAGAAGGTTTTCAAGATTGATTGGCCATGATTATTACTTTCCATAATCAATTATAGAAAGAATTGAAGGCTTTTACGGTTTTAATTCACATAATGCACAAGACTTCCCTATAAATAGGGAGGATTTCATTCAAAGAAGACATCTTATATTTTTTTTTTCCAGCATTTTACTTTACTGCAATTATGTTAAATTCTCATGTTTTAAGCTTTGTTATAAGCATTGTTACCCTTCCAAGCATTGTACTCTCAAGATTATTCAATAAAAAATTGGTTCGATTGATGTCCGATTTGTTGTTTGATAGTTAGGTGGATTAGAAGTGCTCTTTCAGGTTTTGTAATATTATATTCATCACATCTATCTTTCAACTCATTTTTTTTCTTTATGTAGAATAGGGGATCTCAGCACATCCGAACCTTATCTTCATTTTTTTTCTCTGTTTTTTTTAATTCGAGTAACATAGCTTGTTTTTTAATCAGTTTGTTAATCTTAACATTAAATTAATTGGGAAAGGTTGAGTGGGAATGAGAGAGGTTAGGTTTATTAGAAAAAATATTATTCGATGCAAAAGCTATTACTTTATGTTACATAATGACATACTATGTATATTAGTTTTGTAAGTTTTCTGAGTTAAATCTTCACTCTAGTAATGCAACAAGGTCTTAAGATATTACGAATATTTCAAATTTCATCTATTGTAGAAATATTTTGACTTTTTTTTAAGATGAAGTGAGTAATTATATTATATAAACTTGCTAGTATAATAGGTGATGTTAGAACGTTGGATATTTCTCGTTGTTCATCCACACAAATTCCTATGTTTTAATCAATTCAATTGGTTTTAACTTTTAAGTTTTGTTTACAAATCATTTTGTAGTTATTATATTCTAATCAATGTTGTTCTCTTATTTTTCTTTAAATATTTTTCAGTTGCTCAATTTACGTCAACACAACAACGCCATTATGTAACTTTCAGTCTTTCATGTAGTTATTTTATTATACTTAGTAATTAATTTAAACAAGGTTTTTAGCCCGCGCTTCGCTGCGGAGCACGGGGCTATTCTTTTTTTTCTGGTTGAACAGAGCAAATGACATTGAGCTGAAAGTAGATTCATGTGTGTTTCGCTCAACGAAACCATAACAGAATATTGAACGATTTGATATGGCAACGGGCGTACTAAGGAGGATTTGATGCATAAAGTTTATCAACGCAAGTCCTGATATAGTTATTTATGTAGGAAATGATGTTACTGACCATTTTTGCAATCCGTCATCTATTATCCGACCAATGGATAATTACAAAATATAAGTATCAAGTCACAACAGCTTTTATTCCAGTTCACACATCAGAGCCATTGTGATGTAATAATGATGAAGCCTCCCATTACATTACTTACTCCTTTTCCTGTTTTTCTTTTTCTTCCTTTGATTCGTCGGGGATAATGTCCTCTTTAGTGGCTTGATACCCTTCAGCTGGAGTTTTTCTGGTGTCTTCTGCTCTTTGTTGTCCTGCAATATTGGGAATCAATACAGCATTTCAATTTTTAAAATTTGATTTTTTTTTGAAGTTTGAGTCTAAGGTTGTTGGTTACTTGTTGGTTGAAGATACGGTTTAGTTATTTTCGGTGTCACTGGGATTGGTGTAGCAATTATAGCCTGTCGTAAGTCTCCTGTTTCTGTGTCTTACGAATATTGTTGTGTTAGTAGTTTTGTGGAAGCTAGTAGTTGAGGATGGAGGGTATGGAAAGGTTTTGTTACCTGTAGTGAGTTGGACTGGCGTTGTCGGAGTTGATGTTCCTGTAAAAATGGAAAGTGTTAAGACCTTATCGCTGTTGTTAGAGTTAGTTGGAAATATTATGTGGTTTTTTTATACCTTGGATCAATGTGAGATAAACACGACTAAAACCACCAAGTACGGACGCTATGCAAAAAATAAACCAAATAAATCTAAAAACAAAGCTGAAGCAAGAGTCATAAAAATTTCTTTTTAAGAAGCTTGATAAATTCTCGAACTTTTATCTCAAACTCATTCGGCCACATCTGCGGATTCACTTCCAAATGGATTTTTATCTTTGACGTGAAATTGGGTATTGCAGCTGTGAACAGACATGTTCCTGGTTCTGGTGTATACCCCCTCTTTCCATTCTTGGCCGCAGCAACCATCCTCAACGCTGCCAAAGTGAATACGTGAGTCTTGAAAATGACCGTAGTATAACTCAACTATCATAGCTTTGACCCTTACGACATGAGCAAAAGACCGGCTCGTCGACCCGGCTGGTGCATGGAACTCATTTATGGCAGCATTAAAGGCAAATGATGCTGCCTTTTGTATAAAAGCTAGATTTTCAACCCGCGCTCCGCTGCGGATCGCGGGGTTTTTCGTCTTCGTTCCGGCGGTCTTTGTTATGCAAATCATTTACAAACTTGCAAAATGTGCAGCAAATGAGGTCTCCCTTAATCCTTTAACTTTTATTAAGAGAACCTGTATGCTTCACTGTGCATTCAATCCGCACTTCAGTCATATCCACCTGGAGCAAAACCAAAGCCTGCCAAGAAAGCAAAACACGGTTATTTTCAGCGACCATAAACATAAATTGAATTCCATTTATCAATCAAAACATAAAAACCAAAAGCGGAAGATATGTGTTCCTGTTCATTTATATAAACTGAAATTTACAATTCAGCTTATTCCTAAAAAACCTATTACTTTCATTCTAATTTTATATGAAGAGGTGCCATTTTCACGCCTTTTTTTACGATTACAGTAAGGTCTCGACTCTAGGAAGAAGTAGGAGAACATAACAAATACTTAAGCTTTTATGTTTTTCAATTTAATATAGCATCATAAAGAGCGGTGTGTATCATCCCTTAGTATATTACAGACCTGATCATTTGTAACATATAAGAAAAAGCCTAAGCAAACATGTTCAATTGCCTAAAATGACATTTAATGGCTAAGCAATAATCTGTCCGTACCAAAACAAACGTAAAACTTATCTTTGTATTATTATCTCTCCCTGTTACATGCGTACTTAATTAAAAAACACTGCACATACCTGGAACATAGATCCGAGAATGATTCTTATTCTCACCCTTCTCGGCCAATCCAATTACTTCCGCCAAAGCTGCAGTTGGGTTTGTTGTACTCTACCCTCCGTCATAGCTGAGATAGCATGTCAACAAAAACCCATCTCAGAATCTCGTAAAAAACATAAATTTGACAAAGGAAACCATAATTTTTTTTTTCATACTAATTGCAACAAATTGCAGATATAGAATAATCACAAATATCCTGAAACATTGATGATAATTAATGATGTAAGAATGAGATTTGGTGCTAGAAATCCCGATGGTTCAACAACCAAATACGAAAGCAATACCAAAGACACGTCACGGCTGCGACCACGATACCGATACAATTGTCTTGCCAACCCACGGGTTTTCAAATTATACTGTTATACTATTACAACAAAAGGCAGTCCGCTTTGGGACTTCACTTTCCCCTGAGTAAACTACTCTAGATAATGTTAAACCAACTGGACTTACACGACTCTCCCACCCTCTCAGTTAAAGGAGTTAGTGTTCATTTTAGGCAAAAAACTAAATTTCTTCAAACTACCCAAATGAACAGTACTATAGCACTTTGATCGAGGTTTTTTTATTTGTATAATACTTATTGATTTCTGAGGCTCAGATCTACTGATGTAGGAACCACACAAAACACTGTCTATGGCTGCAACCACAGTGTAGCTGTGGCTGCCCCGCCAAAATACAGGTGTCCGTAAACCGTGGCTCACAAAAACACAACAGTAGAAGATCATCATCACCTGTAACATAAGCTTCCAAGTAAAACAAAATGGCACAGATAAACTTAAATGTACATAAATAGTCAAAATGAGGCGAAGTTCTGCAAATACGAAAGCAATACCAAACAAACACAATGGCTGCAACCACAATACGGGTACGGTTGCCTCGCCAAGTTGCGGATGTCAATAAAGTATGCTCTCAAAAAGCATAAGCGTTGTTTTAAACAACTATTAGGATGTAATAGTAATAAATGAGGCTCAGGTTTACGTATACGATAATGGTGCCAAGCACCCTTCATGGCTGCAAACTCACTATTGGTGTGGCTGCCTAGCCAAGATTCAAGACTTGGTGAGATACACACCGTAAGTAGCAAATCATCATCATCGCCTGCCTTTTAGTCTATGTAACACAAAACCAAACTATAATCACCATCCTCACACAATGTAGGTGTTATCGCAGCATGTGGACATCTCATAGGGACAATGCAAGTAATCATTATAAGCAGAAACGACAACAACAACGTCAATAACAGCTTAATATATTTAAATAAAGAGCAGACGCTCTTTGTGATTACCAAAACACACGACTTCCTATAATATACTTGGCTTCAAATGCAATAATCACTCTAATGAGTCATCACAAATCACTAACCCAAATCTCAATCAACAGCTTATACACATCTTATAACCACAACGCGTGTTACTTTCTTTCTGCCTATTTTGCGGCTTATGAGCTTATTTGAATCGGATTATATACCATAAGCTGTTTTCTATTACTTACTTCTCAGGTTATGAGAGCATTTTTCACTTCAAGTTATAATAAGCTCATAAATTAAAAGAGGCAGCAAAAGTAGCAATTAACAAATACCCAACAACACCAATTATCAAAGCTTATTAAACCCCAAAAAACAACCAACAAAAGTAGTCGGTGCTAAATACCCTACAATACCAATTGCAACAACATTCGTAACTTCAAAATATACAATTTTTAGGAAAAGTACCTGCTTTAGTTGGAGTTTATTAAGCCCAAAAACAGCCATCAATAAGTGGCCGTTATCAAATCACCATCCTCACACGCCTATATCTAAATCTTGATAAGACCAAGTAAGCATTAAGTTCATTTAAATTAAGCTAACCTCTGGAAATAAAAAAATTCCCAACAAATCAAAGCAAACGACCACATAATCTCCCCATGTCACCAACTAAACACCAACGCCGCGCACCATGAATGGCGGCAACAAAGAGATCGGCGGCATCGCGGCGAGGCCAAAGAGATTCTAGGTGGTCGATGGGAAGAAGCTGCAATAAAAAAATAAAGGAGTGGATCTGATTTAGATTTAGGTTAGTGATTTGTGATGAGTCATTAGAGTGATAACTCATTTGAAGCCACGTATATGTGAGAGAGATTATTATGACAGATCTGTGAGAGAGATATAGAGATATGGTGGAAACAGAGCAATATCCAAAAGAACCGGGTCGGGCTCTCATTTAATGCAGCTTATTAAAACGCCTCGGTACAACAATCTCAGTCTTTAATAATATAGTATAATGTCATGTAATGTTTTACTTAAGGATCAGACGTATGTACAAATTCTTCATTAATTTAATGTCTTTTTAAATAAATTTAATTCTTAGTCAAATTTTATATGTTTCTTTTGCTAGTCCAACGTTTGTATTTCTTTCAATCTCAAAATTTAGTTTACTCAAAGGAGCTTTTCTCTAAGTCTCAATTTAATCAAACAGTTTGCATTTTCATTCAAACAAGGTTTTAAACCCGCGCTTCGCTGCGGGGCGCGAGTTTCAGAGTTCAACTCAAGAGCATGACCCATGTACTCTCGACTTGAGCAGACTTCTCAGGTCATAGATATATACATTACAAATTACACAGCTTATGAACGTTTCCAAGTAGTTGGAAAAATCACCTACTTCTGGAAATTTATATGTTAATAGAATTATCATTCCTAACGCCGTAAATACATCTTTTGAAGCAAGGTTTGCCACGGCCTTTACAAAAGTCGTTCAGAACTACATTCCTCAATTTCCATGTCTTTACTTTTTGGATGTCTCATTGGCTTGGGTTACACTTCTACTTGTGAACTTTTGAGAAACTGTATCTTGGCGTTTGATTTTTTGAACCTGAAATTAAATATAACCGAACCAATTTGTATTAAAGAATAGCCACAATAAACATGTCTATATTGAATATGTTAACCATGCATCAGAATTAATTATTCATTCAGAATTATCATTCCTAAGGCCGTAAATACATCTTCTGAAGCAAGGTTTGCCACGGCCTTTACAAAAGTCGTTCAGAACTACATTCCTCAATTTCCATGTCTTTACTTTTTTTTTGGATGTCTCATTATCTTGGGTTATACACGTTCTACTTGTGAACTTTTGGAAACTGTATCTTAGGCGTACAAGATTTATTTGAACCTAAATTAAAATATAACGCGAACCAATTGTATTAAATGAAAAGCCACAATAAACATGTTCTATATTGGAATAAGTAACCATGCATCAGAATTAATTATTCATTTAAATGATCCAAATATATATACGGCGCACAACCTGTTAATTTGTCCTAAAATAAACTATCTGAAGCCAATCCATACCTGATATGTCTCCCATATTTTAAAAAAATACCTTAAAAAAGACCAGCAGTTGAAACATTTTACAAAAAAAAAGACATTTCAAGCGAATTTGTTGTTCTTTCTTACTTGTGAGACTTCATTCTCAATTTTTTCTAAAAACTTAAGGTACTACATCTAGGCAGGATGTAAATAAAGGAAAACATTATAGGCCACATACACACACTTAAAAATGGATTCTCAGCTTATACAAAATGCTATAAGTGAATATGTGTGTTATGTACGCTTAACTAAACGGACCCTTAGTTCTTTACTTTTACTGCATACAAATGTTGCATACAAATGTTTTTCTAATCCTAACCGAGATATTTCAGTTTGTAAAAGAACAAACAGAAGGTGTCGGCATGTACTTTTAACTTGATCTTAGGTTTCAACCGACACATGTTTTAACATACTACCAAACCCGGTCCATTTTGACCAACCTCCAAAAATCTTTGCTATGTCATTCTACATTGTAAATATGATGTGTTTCCAGTGGTCATTAGTTTTAAATATTAGTCATGATCCGAGTATTCGTGTGGTGCATTTACATAATTTGTAAAAACGGGAGAGTTTCTTACCTGAGTATATCATCATTTAAACTTCTTCTACATGTGCCTGGTTGTTTGGGCCTTTGTTGTCCTTTGAGTCTTCTGATATATCTCCCATTATCATCAATCCATACCTGATATATCTCCCATTTTCAGCAGTGGCGTTTTCATGACCCTGGATTCAAATATGTACAACAGAATAAAGAAAAGTGGAACACTGATGTCCTGAATCTGAACGGAAGCAAACTAAAAGTAAGCACACACAATGAAAATTTATTACGAACCTTAGATGAGGCTGTTTGTGCAGCCAAGCCAAGAGATGATGACCCCTTTAATAATCAGTTGCGTTACGTGCATTATTGTTTTCTACATGTACTTTTATGATGTTGTAATTATAATGCTGAAAGGTATGTCGGAAAAGAAAAAATTATATGTAATTTGAACCTTGACTTAACACTTTGAACCGTTAGTTGTTGATCTGATTATGAGTGGCTAGAGACCACCTTCGTTTGTTTACGCATTTTGTTCTATCTTTTATCCTAACGTAAGGCAGATAATAGTTATAATGTAACGCGCAAAAGTTTATTAGCAAGTTGGCTTAAAGATCTAACCTGTTCTCTTTTGCCATAAACAGTAAGCGGTGGTGTCTATAAACTTTGATGGTAATGACCATTCTGTGCATCAATTCCCTATCATAATAAAGATGATGAATCGGTCTGTCTTATTATAGGGTCCTATTAGTAAAATGGCGATTAAAGGTAGCAAATTTGACCAATTTGCTTAACAGCATAATATAGAATTTAGCCAACACCCCGTGAAGAAAACTCCCAACAATTACATAAATAAATTTACAGTCAAGATTAGTGTGGGAAGGTACTACTTGCGTGAGCACAAAAGCCATAACATTCTTTATGTACATTGCCTACATCTGAATATATGAGTCTTTCATTTGTTTCCCATTCCTTACCGTTTAATGGCCCAAAAAAAGGAAAGTAGCAATTTGTATCACAAAATACATATTGTTGCTGCTTTATGGGCAACGTGTACTTTTAAGACTTCAACCTGATAATAAAACTGTTGCAATTGTCACTAACTATTGCACATAAAAAACGTGGCCCTCCCATACATTAAAGGTACCAACATATTCCAGTAATAAGTATATGTGACAAAACATATGTCCTATTTCACTTTTCTAGTTTAAGGTTAAGTAATCAGACTATGCAATTGTAAATACTGGCTTCGATGTATTACTAAAAGAAAGCAGAGCCAAAAAATAACATACCATTGAACACTGAAGTAATAACGAAGAGCTTACCGGTACGCCTTAACTGTAGCGAATATACATTTATATCATAACATGTATATTAATTATGAATGCATCTAGTCCCACCAACTAATGCAACAAGTAATGTATGCACATATGTATGTCCCGTGTAAAACCCTTTGTATGAATTCAATGTTTGAAAATGGTTATAGTCCAGCAAAAACATTTGACCTGGTTCTCTATAACCTTGGCTCTGATACCAATCTGTAACACCCCCAAATTGGGTCGCAGCGGAATATGGGTCCGGGGCGTGTTACTTCTCAGATCAATAACACAAGATATATATAGAACGACCAAAAAGTCGTTTGAAAACGATACATTGGATTTAACAAAGTAATTGTTACATAAGCCCGAAGCTTAACTTGTTCACTTGATCAAAATACAAAGATTTTCAGCCCATGACAGATAACAAAATGAAATGTGACAAAATCTTTAATGCATGACATCCAAATCAAAACCACCAATGTATCCATCGCACCTTGTGCTTATTGATCCCCTGAAAAACATTGCTTTAAAACGTCAACAATAATGTTGGTGAATTCATAGGTTTGATAAATCATATATTGTAGGACCACAAGATCTCCCAAGTGTATGATAATGCAACAGATGCAGATATCATATAAATGTAATTACGTTGCTCTAAGCTCATGACACTGATGCTTGACATGTATGGATGCCAAATTAATGGCCGTTTGCCCGTGGTGATGTTCTAACCCGCAACATCCTATATTCGACATGGTATACGTTCATTTCGCTAGTGATAGCTAATCACCCGAACGGGGTTGTCAAACCCAATAGATCTATTTATAACATTCGCGCTCGTAATTAACAGTTCATGATAATGGGCTCAGATTGGGTTATCGCTACTTAGGCAACATGTAATCATAATGTGAAACTTAACCACTTGTGTCCAGTTGTAAAACATTGCATGTTTTTCACCCCAAAAACTTTGTAAAACAAAAGCATGTAAAATGTGGGGCTATGAACTCACCTTGAGTGAGTAATGCCAAGTGTATCACAATTAACGCGCCACGCGAATTGATCAAATGCAACCTAATTAAATTAAGGTCGTATAAGTACCGAGTACTTAATCTAACAATATTGAATATAATCCTAAAGTTGTTACATCGTACTATCGTTCGGGCTATCATAATTAAAGAGGTCATGACATGACGTTCGAGGAGTTAGGACACTTTAAATCGTAAATCCAACAACTCGTCGAAACGCCATCCGAAGAGGCCTCATTATGAAACTCCCTAGTAATATAGTACTTTGATAACCACATAATATTCTATATAGCTCAATCACCAACTAATGGTTTTGGAAAAATTGTGTTTAATAAGTTAAAACGTTTATAATTACCGTTTAGTAAAACTGGCGTAACTTTCGCGTTTTAAACCCGATTCTCGCGTTTCTTATGTCCATCTTTTCGTATCAAGACGAGTTATCATAAATTGACATTTTTGAATTTCGGACCTACTGGTGAACAGTAACTTTTACTGTTCACATCAGACGTGAGCTTTATAAAAATCGTATTTGATCGATTTAATTGTCGTAAAACCCGTAAACGATCGTAATTATTCGTTATAGCTCTGTTTAGTGAATCTTTCGAAGTTACGATTCGTAATTAAAAGTTATATCATATTTTGATGTTTTTAAAAACAGAAGGTTGCTGTAATGAAATAGCTTTTTATAAAAATAGTTTTATAAAAGTATTTCTCGAATAAGTAAACTCGTATTAACGTATCATTTTTCGTTTTAAAATGGTGTTCGAGTTTCTTATCATTTTGGAATCGTCATGAGGCGTATTATTTTTATATTAGGCTCTACCTACTGTATGAAACACGAAATAAAAACCCTTTTATTATCCAAGTGTATTGATTTATAAAAAGTTTGTTTTATTAACTTTATAAACCCTAATTTATAACTAAACATGTTTATACTTAAACAACATGATATCATAATTATAGATCCATTATTTCATGATATATATGACCATATGACATAAGAAAAAGTGTATAATTTCATAGACATTAGTAAAAACCCTTTTTACATATTCAAAAGTCTTAAGTGGTGATTTAGCCATAAATAACATATTACACATGAAATAATGATAATAAAAAGTATAAAGGAATTTAGAAGACCTTAGGGATGATGTATGAGATGAGAAATGAATGCTAAACCCGTGTTTAGCCTTAAAACCCAAGCTTGCACTTAAGAAAACCCTTGTTTCCAAATAAAAACCCAAATCTTGATTTCTTGCTTAATACTTGCAAATGGTGATTCAATGGTTGGAAACACCTTAGAATATCTTAGAATAGATGTATATAGAAGTGTATGGGTTGAATAAAATTTTGTATGGGTTTGTGTAGGGGGGGGGTTGATGCCGTGAGCTAGAAGAGAGAAAAAGGGAAGAAAAGTTTGATTTTTATCAAGTGTTATGCTTGAATGTGATCTCTTACTAGATATACATGCATATATATGGCAAGACTTAGTCAAGGAAACATTGTAAGGTCCTAGGGATGGTCTTGGGCATGGTCTAAGTCAAAGAGACATGGCATGGTGTAGTTTAATGAGAAGGTATGGCTAGAATTAATGAAGGATGGATGTACATTTGACCAAAAGGAAAATTTTCTTATATCTTGGTATACATTGCAAGAATTTCGGCAATAAGAAGATATAGGTGATGATGTTTAGTAATTTTTATGTATTGGGTATAAATGTGGGTATTTGTTGAAGCGTAGAAAAGTTTTGGTGGTTCCGGGAGTGCCTAAACGCAATTTATCGCGAAACGTATACACTTTACGTATCCGATAAAAATAAAATGAACAAAGTTAATAATTATTCTCAAAATAATTACTTAACCCTTGTTTGATGTAAACATTTAATTGTTTGATGCTCGTTTACATTGAACGCTAATTTTTAGCTTACGCGATTTAAACTTAATTCATGAAATTACAAGCAAACGCGTACAACGCTAAAAATAATTTTTTTATGGAAAGAGGAACGAATCCGTCTACTAATCAGTTCTACGGGATCTTCATCGACTCCAAGTTATTTCTCAGAACCTTCATCACCTAATAGCTATTCCTCAGGAACTACAACACCACAAAACCATCATTCAGGAACAACACGAAGTGGAGGGTGCTCAAACTGCAAGTACTTACTTGGAAAGATAAAAGTACTAGAGGCAGCAATCAAAATACATATGCATCCGGAACAACACACACGTAATTCGACTGCACTACTTCACAAACTGTACAATGACATGGACAATCTTGGTTTAGAGTAGTTTGTCATTTGGATTGTATTTTGTATGCTTGCTTGTTTCTTAGTTTTAGGGCTTTCTAATGTATTCAATTTAGGTAACAATTAAATGGTTGTGTTCAATAAAAACATGTGATCGTTACCATAAAAACAAAATAATACATAAGTCATTCATTCAAATAGATAGCTTAATAATACACAAGACATTCATTCAACTAAAATTTGGCATTACATAAGAAGATTAATAATGCTACGACATTTTAACACAATAGATAACACATTCATTAAAATAAATTAAAACACAATACATAACACATTCATTAAAATAAAATTACAAAGTACAATAGGAGACTAAACACAATACTGAATTTAAAAAAAAACATAAGAGAGAAAATATTTAAATTAGAATCAACTGGTGTAAGAGAGAAAATATTTAAATTAGAATCCTTATGCCTAAAGGCTAAGTTTTCATCTACAGAATACATAAAACCATGATTATCATGCTTATAGCTTAAATTAAAACAACAAATATTGCTCTCACAAACACCGTAGTTACGAATGAATTCGAAATTGTCAATGGAAAACTTCCATTGCTTTGACACGACACGAAATTGAAGTAAAGACTTTACAGGAAGTCTATTTATGATATCCATTTGAATGTCAAATGGTATGTTGTCCGACATATCTTCTTTTTTTAGGAATACGGTACGGTTTTAGTTTTGTAGTATGGATTCTAAAAACTTTCATTTTATAAAATTTATAATTAAAGGGTTATTTATAGCTTTAAAAAACCAACAGAATTGTCAGATAATGTCATAAATCGCTACAAAACATAAGTAATAAAACAAATGTCATTGACTTGTCAAATCAATGTTTTTGTACAGTTATTGAATTGTCAAATCTATAACAGAATTGTTAGATAATGTCATAAATCGCTACAAAAAATAAGTGATGAAATAAATGTCATTGACTTGACAAATCAATGTTTTTGTACAGTTATTGAATTGTCAAATCTATAACAATATTGTCAGATAATGTCATAAATCGCTACAAAAAATAAGTGATGAAACAAATGTCATTGACTTGTCAAATCAATATTTTTATGATGCTCATACATTATATATAAGTTATCGAGATATTCATATTACAACATTCTCTAAACTATCTAACATAGCAACGGACATCTCTTTAAAAAAATTAAATGTATTTTACATTTTAATACATTTGAGGAAGGGGTGATTTTTTATGATGATATGACGTACTCAATGCTACTTGAATTCGTTGTGAATAGATTTAATTTAGATCCAAATGTCCGGTACAATTTATCGTTTAATCTCCCTGCAAATGAAAGAGATATTACAAACGACGATGATGTCGAATTCTTTATTGATTGTGCTACTAAATCTATAACTGATAAAATACCACATTTGTACATTCGTCCACCAAAAGTAGAAGCAAGGATAATACCCAGGCCAGTAGGTATTCTTCAAAAGGCGTTAGCGCGAAAAAAAGCAGACGTTCAGGCAGGGGGTCATCATAACATATTGACAACCCAAGAGTATGTCAAGAAAGTAAATGAAGATGTGTCTGAATATGATCATTTTATGCAAGGGCCATGGCTACAAGCGATTATCTATCTTCATGGTGAAGGACTCATTGTATCTGGTTGTCTTGGCGATATGAAAAAAATTTGCATCAAAGGTAAACTTGAATTAGTGGTTGGGGTTGTCAAGAGTTGTATACCAAATTCATTGGGAGACATGACAGTTACACTAAAAGATCCAACATGTACAATGGGAGGTACGATTCATTACAAAATCTTCCAAGATGAAAAAAATGGGTACACAAAGTCTATCAAAGTCGGATCTGTTTTGATACTTCGTAATGTTTTGTTCTGGAATCCAACTCCATCTCACACATTATTTAACAGTACAAAAAGAACATTGTTAAGGTATTCGGCCAAGGAAACTGAATTTAATTTTTTGAATGTTTATTTTTACATATTTTCTTGTATGTTTTTAAATCAAGTTGTATTACAACAATGTCCATCGCTTGTAACGTTTTATTAATTCAATGTCTACTTATTGTTGGTATATCAAAGTAATATAAAATATTATTCCATGCAAAGTGTAAGTCTTTCAACATACAAAATATATCAACTAAACTAATCATAACCACAATACCGAGTATTCTTACAACTACACTTATAGAATAGTTTACCCATTTCATATCTAATGTTCTCCCAATAACTTTCACTCTTACCAGGCACTACTGGCACATGACTAGCACATAACTTAGCTATTAACCAACAAGTAATAACTCCACATTCTTTGGAGTTAGTTTGTTGAGGGACCGAAAATCCTAAACCTTGGTTGTATGATAATATAAAGTTATGGTATTGTCGTTCAGATCCATCAAAATAACCACGCGTTTGCAAAATGCCATTAATAACAGGAGTCCAAGCTTTAATTTGAGCTTCCAAGAGTAATCTTGTACTCTGACTTTCCATAGAGTCAAAGATAAAAAACAGAATGGCTTAGGTTAACTGCACACGTTACCCAGTGATTTCCACTAACATTTATTGGCATATACACCTACAAAGATTAAACAAACAAAAAATGGTAAATGTAAATAACTTATCAAATAATATTCATCCATAAAAGATGTTAAAAGTTTTAACATAAATAAGTACAAATATAAGTACCCAATTAACATTTTTCCATGATGGGTAGGGACGGGTTGAACCATCCAACATTCCAATAATGTGTGGATCTGTCTGTATCAAGAACCGGTTATTTTCAGGATGTACACATGCTGTCCCTGATTTAGATACAGTCCAGTCGGCATCTTGTGGCCTACTTCTAATGAGTATCTCAATCCACGAATTCATTTGCTGCTTAAAAAAATGCTAACAAAATTAATAAATGTTTTTAAGCAAAAAAATAAATAATCATTTATTAAAGTTGTATTATTAAACTTACGTCCCCGGACAACCATCCTTCATTGTAGGGATTGTCTACGCTGTGACTTCTAGGCATACACAAATGAGGTACTAGTTGTCGCCAAAAGAATTCTGGAACTAAATAACCCATCATGTAACAATCTAAATAAACTTGATAGGGGTTTAAAATAAAATCCGTGAAGTCATTATATTCTTGTCGGGTAACCTAAAAAAGCATGTTAAAAGACTATCTCAATACACATAATTGTTATACTTTATTTATTAAATTAAATAGCTGACTAACAATTACCTTATTAGGGTCGACATTTTCATACGTAAAGTATATACCAGTATCATGTATACCCATTATCAAAACATCATCCCCTCCTACATTGTCATGCGTAAAAGCGTTCCCAAGATTCAAGGGTGATAAATTGTCATTCTTGAAGTTTTTATTCGTTTCTTAGGCAATTCCGTAGTAGCAGGCAATGGCATATATGGACTCTGGATATATACGCTAGGACGTTGTACCCTCCTTGGTCGCTCCAATATATTCTAAAAAAAACTTTTATTACTTCATGATGGTTACTATTATAAAAGTGGAATCGTAAATATTTTTAGGATTACCGGGTCGCATAAACCAGCATCACCAGGATGCGACGGGATAGGAGGTTGCCAATTTGGAGTTGGCGTATACGCTGGCATTTGGCTTTGCCAATTAGAACTACCGGGATGTGATGGCATTGATGTTTGCCAGTTTATTGGCATACCCATATTAAAGATAGAGTTGTTTGTCGATGACTGGAAAGGAGACGGACCACCATGTAGAAACAAAAAAATAATAAAGTATAATGCTTGCTTACTTTTCAGCAAGGACAAAATGTATGACTATCAAATCCACATAAATTATACCTGTATGCTTTGGAATCCAGACAAATCACTTATCCCATAATGTTGATCAGCAATGATCGGTTCTCTATTTGCTCTCGTGTCAACATTCAGCTCCTCCATATACTTTTTCATTTGTTCAAATATATTTTGGCCTTGTTTCATCATTTGATCCAACCCACTTCTTTGTTCTTGAAAATCTCGATATATATCAGATGGTACTTCATAATGATTTTGACGGTTTAAGTGAGGAGGTCTTTATTCTCGTTCAGTAACACAACCGTCAAAGTAGGCCCTGCTAGAAAGCCACCAACCCGATCCAGCCTCAACCTCATCCGGTATCAATCTTTCCGCAGGTACACGTCCCTTTAAAATATAAAAAAGGGACATTAAGTATGAAATAAATAACGTAATCAAATTAACAAACTATAACATTACATAAAACTCACATGAAGAAAATCATGAAGCATGGGTCGATAAAACTTCTTATTGGAAGTCCAAGCAACTATTCTTGGATAACACAGGTGCCGTGTATAATATTCATTCTGCCTTAATCGGAACACCTCCAATATCCATGTCTAAAAAAAATTGTTTCAATTACTTTATGTTACACATATATAATTTAAATGCTCAATTAAATATTATAAACTAAACAATGACATACCTTGAATGCCCAAGTGAATCCCAAAAGTGAATACGTTTTCTTATCATCTTCGGTTGTCGACTCAGTGGCATATAAGGGAAGCCAACGTTTAACATTTGCATCCTTTAGACTATAGTACAATGTCGGCCAAACGTAGGAACCCCAAGGATAGGCGTCCCAACCATCTCTATCATTTGCCAACCTTAAAATCCAATTATGGACCGGACGTCTATCCTCCAAACCTAATAACACTAACTGCAAAATGCCTATACAACAGAGGCTAACAGCATCATCGTCGTCTAATTTTTTAAACGAATTGCTATCAATCAAATCTTCAACATCTTTCCCGGTTATACGTTTACCATCTAAACGTGACGGAAACACCCGTCGCCTAAAAGGAATAGGCTTATCCTTGTCGTCATAGTCATCCGAATACTCTACCCCAAACTTTAAGCCAGTAACTAGACAAAATTCTTCTCTTCCAAATTGTATTTGAAAATTATCATACATATGGTAATACAAAGGTACATTTTCAGTTTCACCGCCTACTAACAACATTTGACGACCTAACATAAAATGTATTAAAATACAATTCTCAGTCCAATCCTCTAAATTTAAAAACCAACCAAAACAACTGTTCCTAAATAATTCTTCCTGTCGAGTGCCCCTAATTAGTTTTTTAATTTTTTAATCAAACCCATGCTACTTCTACATGTGATAAGAACATGAGGTACCTAAATTATAAATAAATTGCATATATTACTACGCATATAAACATTAAAAAAACAAAAAAAATTAAACACAGTAACCAATTAATAAAAATTATACCTCGTAGTTGCTCAAATCTATCTTATAAACGCAGTAACAAACTAAAATCTACAAACGACCGTCGGAGCAAAACCAACTCAAAACATCAGAGCAACCAAAAATCGATACGTTCATTGCTATTTGCTTTTCAATTCAACTATGAATTTTACATTCATTAAAGTTTCATTTATATGATCAGAATTGTGAAAACCAACAAACGCATACTGATAGATATGACATTTCATTGCATGCATAACTCTTTTCCTTGCCATGTATAAGTCTAATCGTTGCATTGAATTGTAAAATCATCAAAACCCTCTCAACTAAAAATTTTGCGCTATCAACTCAGAAAAAGACAAAAAAAAATTAAAAAAAGTTCTCAACTCAAATACATGCGCGATCAACTTTTTTAAGTTTTTTTTAAATTTGTAACTTTGATTGTGCAAGCGACACGTGTTCTTTGAGTTCTCAACTTACCATGTTGCGCGATCAACATGGTTGATTTGGAAAAATGATTTTGTCAGGGTTGGAGCAAGAAAAGTCAATTTCAAATTGGTTGATTTGGTAATTTTCGCACCTAGAAATGCCGTTCAATAATGACACGGGTCTTTAAATGAAGTTCGAGCGGAAGTTCAAAATGTTTTCAAAACATGTCTTCATGGCTTGCTGTTATTTCTGACTGCAACCCGTTTTTCAATTTGAGGAAAGCATGTTGCCAAAAAGCTGTTCCTAACAACGGGTAATTAATTTTTCTCGAGCACGGATTACTTAATACCCGTGCATCCTAGGATTAATGTACGTTTCAGTGTATTTTTCCTCTTTCGGAAGAGAAGTCTTCCTTTTATAACTAAATATTTTTCTTCTTAATTGATTCTTCAAAAAGTATTTGTGTTAATCACGGTGGTAAAGTGTTATTGGAAACTCATCAATTCAGGTTTTTCAAAATAAACTTTTCAACTCAAACAACGACTATAGCTCTTTCGATAAAAAACGGGTCATTGTTTAAGGGGGAGAGTGATTTCAAGTTTATGGCATCAAACGGGTTTCTAGATCACATCATACAATGAATGGAAAAGGTTTTGTAGTAATACTGGGTTATAATTTAAGGGGGAGTTAATTAACTTTAACTTAAAGAGCCAAAATTGTCAGTAGGAAGAAAGATTAGGGACTTATGTGCAATATGCTAATTGTTTTCTAGCTCTATTAAACTACAAGGACTAATTCTGTCAATCTTCAAACTTGTTTACCCTAGAAAACCTTTTAACCACAAATTAAGAGTGTTAGAAACCTAGGGGACCAAAACTACCAAACCACCAAACCTTTAGTATTAATAGGTGGCGGTTTGACAATTTTGGTCAAACTTTTCTAATCCAGTCAAACACACATACTCATTCTCTCTTTCCTTGCAAACCGCCACTTAGAACGTCTTGATTGATTCTCGATTTATGTTGGATTTCTTACTAAGGTAACTTGAAAACTTTGTTCATTGCTATTAGATGATGCCTTAGGTGAAGTTAAACGATCCAAAACACACTCGAAATGTTTCATTCTAGATCGTATGTCATCGAAAGTTAAATGTTATAGATATATGTTGATTGGTGATTAGGATGGGTGCGCATAGGTGTAGAGTTCACTCGATCATTACTAGATTAGTATAAATCTATCACGTTTGGATGCCTTGACCAAGTTTAAATTCATTTTTCAATAGAAATGCCATAGAGTGTTTGGAATGGTATGTTTAGTGCTAGGATATGTAGTTTAAGGTCTGATGATGCTATTTGATTGTATGCTTGAGATCTATCTTCTATGTTTTGCCTGATCCATTTATTTTCGTGTAAAGTTTAACTTGTGGAAGTCAACTAATGTAGTTTGTTGTTGTATTGTGTTTGGGATATGTTTCTTATGTTTAAGGAAAGTAGTGTATGTCACTAATGCTCGTGCCTGAATGCTTGAAATGTTATTCGAATGCGTTTACGTGTTACGTTTCTGGTAGAGGTTTACCAAACATTCTTGATAGCGGTTTGCTTTAAAATGCATGATAGCGGTTTGCACAAAAATTCTTGATAGCGGTTTGTCAAAATATTCTTGATAGTGGTTTGATATAAATGCATGATAGTGGTTTGTCTAGGTCTGCATGATAGCGATTTGACTTATTGAATATTTTATTTGAGCAGGCAAATTGCTACGAGGTAGCGGTTTGATGAAGATTATTTTCATTATTAAAATAATCCAAACCGATATTTTGAATTTTTCTTAACTGGTAGCGGTTTGATTAAAAATGAATATAATACTCGTAGTTGTTTGGTCATAGCAGTTTGATTAAAAATGAATATAATAGTCATAGTTGTTTGGTCATGACGGTTTGATTAAAATGAATAAAATACTCGTAGTTGTTTGATCATAGCGGTTTGATTAAAAATGAATATTATATTCGTAGCTGTTTGGTTGTGGCGGTTTGATCATTCCGCTACATAGCGGTTTGATCATTTGCCTCTACAGTGGGTTGATTAATTCTCCTCACAGCAGTTTGGCGCCAAGTGGGTAGCGGTTTGGGCCTAAATCTCAAAGTTTTAACCCATTAGTCCCAATACCCTCTCAAGGCCTAATCTAAAGGCACAATTACCTCGTTAACACCCATCCAGGACTTGTTAACCTATTTGTGTTCATTGAATATCCTTGACCAACGTGGACTTAATCTCTCCATAATCAATTGAAGCATGTCAATGTTCTCATCTAACATCAAGATATATATCATGTCTACCTGTCTCTGTTGATATCCTTGTGCAGACAAAATGGCTGATGAGAATGTTCCCGCTCCTGCTCCCATAAGATCTGAACTTTTACTGCATGGGTGCCTAACAGAAAGAAAAACCATGTCTTCGATCTTCAAAAGAGGCAAAAGAACCTAATCTTTCAGATTGTTGTGGACATTTTACAAAACACAAACTTCTTCAGGGCATTCACTGCTTCTACCTCAGTTCCAGCTATCTACATTCAACAATTTTGGAACACGCTTACATATGTGGAAAAAGCTGGGACTTACCGATTTCAGCTGGATGAAGACTGGTTCACACTGGATGCAAATCTTCTTAGGGAAGCTTTAGAGATAACTCCTATTGATCAAACTCACCCGTTTGTGACACCTCTATTAGGTGATGCAATTATGGACTTCGTGAAAGAGCTGGGTTATCCACATGTAAGTCATTGTGTGTCAAGTATGGCGGTGAATCACCTATATCAGCCTTGAAGAGCAATATTGTCTATGATCAACCAATGTCTCACAGGCAAGACTTCTAGGCATGATAGGCCCAGATATCCAGTTCTTCAGATGCTTTGGGGGATTATTACAAGCACTAATGTTGACTTTGCTGAACTTATGTGGGAGGAATTTGTACAAGCTATTCAGACCTTTCTCACTGACAAGGCCGATCTGGGCAGTCCTACTAAGAAGGGCAGGAAAGGCAAGCCTCATGTTATTCCATTTTGTCGGTTCACTAAGTTAATCATATGTCACATGAGAAGAATTTATAACAGTCACCAGAGAGATCAACATCTCTGTTTCATCTTGCTGAAGAAGATCTCAGACTTGGTAATCTCAAATTCGTTCCCAAAGGTAAAGCATATGAAGTCTTTGGAATGCCAATTCCCAACGAGCTGATCTCAAACAATATCAAGAATGCACCATACTACAATGCTTATTTGGAAATGGTCACAAAGCATGATCAGAAAGTTGCGGCCGAAAAGGAAGGAAAGAAGAAATCTACAAGTACCAAGCAACCCAAGCCAAAGCTAGCTATCAAGAAGTCAAGCAATCCAGCACCTACACCGAAGCCAAAGGTAACCAAGGAAAAACCTTCTAAAGCCTCTACTGCTAAGCCACCCAAGCCAAAGCCTGCCAAAGAAAAGTCAACCAAGGCTACACCACTACAAAAAGCCGGCAGAGGTAAAGTTGTAAAAGTTCATACCATGAAGAGTTCTCTCCAGCTGGTTGATGAACCTGATGAAGAACCAGCTCACTCTGAACCTGAACCTGAACCTAAACATCAAGGTAAAGGTGAAGAATATGATATGGAATATGCTATTCAGATGTGTCTGGAATCGTTTTAGGCATAGGTTCATGCACATGTTGGAGGTGTGGCAATTCAGGAACCTGTTACAGAGGCCATCCGACCACTCCCTGTAGTAGAAGGCAAGGGTAAAGCCATTGTTACTAAAGAACAAGCTGCTTAATCTCTACTAGCCTTAAATACCTCAAAGAGGAGAAGCACCATGGACTAATTCATACTCCAAAGGCGGACACTAAATAGGCGTTAACTGGACTCTCTACATAACCACATGATGATACGTTTACCAATATTGTTCATGACTCTCCGTCTCCTGCAGATGCTGAAACTATGGCTGAATCGGATAAGACAAATAGTGGATGTGAAACTGAGATACTACAAATTGCTAAAGAACCAGGAGAGGATGTGACTAATCAGGTGAATCTAGAGGAAAAGACTGCAAAACTTGATCAAGACCAGACTGGATCAGACCCTGGTGAATCTCTTGAGTCTCGACCTCAACCAGAGCAGGTACACATGGATGAAGACCAGGATGGACCAGACCCTGGGATAAGCCGTGTGGCTCTTGCTGGACCAGACCCTGAGCCTACGCATGACAAATTCATGGCTGATTTATACCCTAAGGTTCAAGAGAGTTTGAAGTTTCTGGCTGATGAACATGTCATCCTAGAGGATCCTCTAAGCTCAACCAGAACTCTCTCGTCAATGAAGAATCTGGAGGATGAATATGCTATTAGGGATCAATTCATTAATGAAAAATCCACTGATGATGAACCGGGAAAACTCAATGTGGAAGTTGAAGTGGTCTCTATGGTTACTGTTCCAATATATCAAGCGTCTTCCTCTATTCCTCCATTATCCACACCAGTAATTGATCTTTCACCTCTTAAACCAGCATCATCTACAACTCAAACACCAATCTTTACAGCAACAACAATAACAACATCCCTTCCACCTCCTCCACAATAACAAAGCATAACTAAATTAGAGTTAGCTGAACGTGTCATGGCTCTTGAAAAGAAACTCTCTCATTTAGAGCATAATAACAAGAATCTTGATAACATAACTCGAAATCTTGGATCTAGGGTCTACACTTTGGAGCTTAGGGATCTACCTCATAAGATTAATAAAGCAGTCCGTGAAAATGTCAAAGAGGCGGTTCAAATAACTCTATAGGCTCCCCTTCGAGACCGCTTCAGAGACTTGTCCGAAGAAGATATGAAAGAAATGCTTCACCAAAGGATGTTTAAAACTGGCTCTTATAAATCACTTTCGAAACATATCGCACTCTATGAAGCTCTTGAGGCATCTATGGAACCTACATAGAGGGATGAGTTTCTCGCTGAAAAGGATAAGTCTCGTAAGAGATGACGTGATGATCAAGATCCTCCTCCTCCTCTACCAGATTTGGATCTAAGTAAGAGAAGATGACACAACGTTGGCGCTTCTGGTTCATCACAGCCACAAGCTCCTCAGTCATCAGTATGGAAGAAGTCTGACACTCGAGATGCTCCTTCAAGCTCTTCCAAGTAACAATCTAGTCCTCGTGTTGAGCAACCAGTCAAAGATATACCAATACAAGATTCTGATAACATATCTGATTCATAGGACACTGACTTCGCCTATCTTCCAAAGACTAAGCAGAGGCCAGAATAGTTGAAGCCTATTCCAGATGATGAAAGACCAGTCACTTCAGAACCTACCTAGGTCATTCCTATGTCCTATATTCCTGATGCTGTGAACAACCGAGCCAATGCTTTAGCTACCACGTATCAAGCTCCGACGAAGAACTCTTTACTTGAAAAGACTAGGGATATGCGGACGTTTATGAACTAGTATTTCCAAAAGATAGGAAAGACTGAGCTTACTCAAGCATATTTGGAAAGTCAAGCTTATAAAGTCGCTAAACCTTTCTACCTAGACGTCATTCATCTTCAGTTTCAGATGGAAGAGTGTCATAAGATGCTTACAGATCAGATTAACTTGGCTAATCCAGAAGGTGATCAAGTCAGAATTGATATTAGCAAACCTTTGCCTCTTAGTGATCCACAAGGTCATGTCACTATTCAAACCTAATTCTTTTTCAATAAAGACTTGGATTATTTACATTATGGCAGTAAGGGAAGCGGACAAGCTTTGTTAATTTCCAAGATGAAGGTTGCTCCTTATCATGACTTTGGACTTAAACTACTCGTACCTGAGCATATGTGGATCGATGACGTCTGCACCTATGACATAAGTGCCTCTTATTGTATCTCTCATTGGTGGGTTAATCGTCAAAAATTCTACATTGACCGACACATAGCTGAATCAAGCCACAAGGTAGTCAGAACTCACATGTGTATACTCAGTGTTGTTAGAATAAAAGCCTACTCTCGCTATGGGTACGACTACCTAAAAGAGATCACACTGCGCAGAGCTGATCATCAAGAATACATGATTGCCGAAAAGGACTTCAAAAACTTGTATCCTAATGACTTTGAAGACCTGAATCTGCTGCTTCTTCAAGGTCATCTAAATCATCTTCCTGGTTCAGACATACGTATGCTTTCTACTACTATTAAACTGTGGACATGAAACTTAGTGATTCGACAGCGGGTTGAAGACTTCCAACTCGGCATTGAGAGGTACCAAAAATAGCTGAATCTCACTAAACCTAGATGGGATGCAACAGGCTTCGAGTTCAAGCATGATTATACAATCATTGATTCACCTCATGCAGTTGTGTTCCCTGTTAGTAACAATGAACAGAAGATTATGCGGTTCAATGAGATTTACAAGTTCAGTGATGGTACGCTGACAAATATTATAGAAGCACTAGATTACAGAGTTAAGGAGTACAATGTTAATCGCTCAATCCGGGTATGAACATGTGGTTTTGAACTGATAAGGATGTAGAAAGGAGAAGGAATTCATACATGCCATTAAACGAAGACTCAAGACCAGAAGGATCTTCTGGAATTTGGAATGCTTTGTTGGTGGACGAGTTCGCGATATTGACTAAAGACTTCTTTAGAGAACGGAATGATCTCTTCATTCCATTTATAAGGTCAATATCATTTGTATATATATATTGTATCTTGTACATTATAAAGTAGTGGTATACTTAGTGTTATGTGTCAGTGTATGAATTTTTATGAATTTTTCATTAAATTTAAAATATTTCAAACCTATCATACCAGACACTAACATAATTCCTCATAGATTCAGGGGGAGTATTAATATGTTCCCTATTCGGTTTGTGATTAATTAGCACATTTTTCTCCTAGTTTTCCAACATATTTGAATCCATTGGTATCCAAAATATCAAAGGATTTGACATTTTCGATAAGGGGAGAAAATGTGATTGAAATATGAAAACTGATAAAAATGTGATTTTGTGGACTCATGTGTATACTCCTCCCTACTTGTGCTAAACAGTTTTGATTAATCGATGCACATGTTAAGGGGGAGCGTTTCTAAAAATTCAAAAACAATCGAGGTACTAAAAGCTTTGATATTTATATCACAAGTACCTGATTAAGTTTTTGTTGGGAATTATGCATTCCTGGTTTAGTACCGTTAGTTATATTAGTTAGTACCGCTAGTTGTAATTTGTACTGACAGTACAAAATGTTAGTACTGATCAGATAGTTAAGACCGTTAGTATAAAATAGTTAGTACCATTTATGAGATATGCATGAGATATCTTAGGAAAGGATATGCATGATCTTTGTACGTGTTTTGTAAAGCCCATTAGGGTTTCCTTAGTCTATAAAAGGAACCCTAGGCATAGTTAGTAGATATAGTTCTAAACAGATCAATAGAGGTCGATTAGCAATCATAGTTATTGAAGAATACTAGTAATCTTTAGTATTATGCAAGAACTAGAGAGAGAAGTGGGTTGGAAAGTTTCTAGAGAGAGAAAGATGATAATAGTTGACTTAGCAAGTAGAATTTGACAAGTGTCCTAATGAGATTTATAGATGATCTCTTATGGCTCTAGACTCAATAGTGCACTTTAATTTTAGTAATCGAAGGCTGGAGCAGACTGCCACCTTTTCAATATCAACTAACTCAGAGTGAGAAAGTCGATAGAAATGCGTGTAATCTCCGTGAGAAATGAAACAAGAGTCTTTTAAGAGACCTTGAGTGGCTAGGGAGGTTTGTGCATAGCGTTACTGGGTCCATGACAGTCTTCAATGTCAGACAACACCTTAGTGTTTCTGACAGTTTATGTATTAACCCGGTTTCTGCCTAAGTGTATGAAGGGCTTCTTTCTTTACACCCTTTATCCTTACATTTTTTTCATTCTTCAACCCCTTCAATGCTTGCCGAAACTTCATAACTAACACCTTGTTAGGTTTGTTCCAGTGTTAGCTCTATCTTAGTCGGCATTATTCCCGATTCTCACTTTTTCTCCTTTGTATCATACCTAAGGACTTCTACACTAGCTAGTAAATATCCCTGGGTAGATCCCTCTGGTTCTGGCTGGATCATGGGATTTGAATACCTAAGCTTAACCGCCTTATAACTTCATAAATTTAAGTACAAGGTCGGTCTTTTGGGTATTTCATCACAATCCTTCCAAAAACATTGAAAATTTCAATCAAAGTGTTTGATATAAATATCAAAAGATTTACACTTTTAGAGTTTTTCATCATCACTAAAAGCTCCCCCTTAACATGTGCATCGATATTGTAGTACATGCTAAGTGTAGAGTGTACTGAGTCCATTTTATATGATCACATTTCGATACACGTTAGATTCAGTTTAATTACATTTTCTCCCCTTATCTAAAATGTTAATCCCTTGATATTTTGGATATCAATTGATTAAACGTCCAGGGAAAAAATGTTACAGAATAACTTACAGGAACATTTTAATGCTCCCCCTCAAATTATGAGGGATATGATATAGTGTCAAGTACAGAATTGTTGAAAGATTTTGAATTTTGTGAAAAATTCTTGAAAAATCAACGTACTCGAACACTACATAAGCCTAAGTCTTTATACTTCTTATATACATATTTACATGTTTATTATATACGAATATTTAACCAGAATGATGATAACATCATATGATGAAATCATATGGTCCTTTGTAGCCGTCGTAGGTCTCCTTCGTACAATATCCCACCAATGAACTTTTCCAAGCTCCTTATTAACTTTCTTTCTTTCAAGAGGTTGTCAATCTGATCTTTCTCTGTCCAAGCACTCTTCAGCGTTGCTTCAACTTTCTTTCCAAGTTATGAAAGTCTTTACATCAAACTTCGAGGATAGAACAGATTCAGATACATATGTAACTTGAGCTTGTATGGTTGGTGTTGATGTCAGTGATGAAGTTGTCTTAGCTTCCCCCTAAACTAGTAATCCTTTCTTGAGTAGATTCAGAACTTTCTTGCAAGCCGCATCAAGCAGTATTGATGTATAAAGCCCAGATATCCGAAGTACACAAATAACTCAAAACCGCAACACCAAAGTCAATTAACTCCCGTATGTCCGTATTTCTCTTTACATGATAGTGATGATATAAATTATAACACCAAAGTCAACTAAGTCCCGGATGTCACAATTATTCCCCCTAAGTAGTTAAAATGATAACACCTAAGTCAACTAAGTCCCAAATGTAAACATTTCTTCATGGTGGATACTGACTATTTAAAGGAATCATCATACATATGTGTACCTCTTTTATCAAATATTTCTACTTCTTTTAAGAATAAGCTTAGGGATTGACCGTTTGAGGAAGCATTAATTGAATCAGAAAGAAATTTTCTTATGTTTTAAATAATTATACTCCTAACACTTCAACCTAGGGACTCAACTGATGCACACTGGCTAATGACGAGATGTCTCTTCCACCATGTGATTGAAATAGTGCACCCGAAAGATTCAAAACAGCCTAAAATCAAAAGAAGCTAACCTCAAAAGACAAAAGAAGCTAACCTCAAAAGACAAAAGAAGCTAACCTCAAAAGAAGGCCAAGGACACTATCAAGTATACATCTACTCCTTCCCCCTTGCTGGTTTTGACACGTCGGAATCAGCAAAACCTTATACGCATACATATTCGAGATCGTGTTTGAAGAATTAATAAGCTTAAATCTAGTCCGTGAAAATCAATTTTAAGGATTTCAAAACTATGAAAGTATTTCCAAGCAATCCTAAGTCTTTTACAAACTATGAGGTGTTGGCAATATTGATCGAATGTAGTTTAAGGCCTATACTCACTAAGTCTTATCCTAAGTCCCATAAAGATTTAAACGAATGACATCTAAAGCACTTGAAGTTAATATAAATTAACTCCCCTTGAAAATGTTATCCGTCATTATCCAAAACTTTATCCATTATTTCATGACTTATTTTGAAAGACCATTTTCCAAGATTGTTTGATGACGATTTCTCCCCCTTAAATAATGACCCGTTTTCTATTTAAAGAGCTGTTGTCATTGTTTGAGTGGACGACTTGTCTTTTAAAAATCTTTTTGTGATTACTGAAAACACTGATTCATTATGAAGACAACTTTTTACCAACAAAAATAAGATTTCTCTTATTTTAACACATAAGCGCACTGAGACGTACACTTATGGAAATAGGAAGCACGGGTTGTGATGCAAAGTAATCACAAGCCTTTGCATGGTCATAAAGTAGACCATGCCCGAGAATAAATTCCCGTTGAGAGGACAAGTTTTCTTTTTGAAATACTTGCCTTTAAGATGATGACCGGGTTGCTATCTGAAATAATAGCAAGCCATTTGGCATGTTTTGAAAACATTTGTAACTTCTGCTCGAACTTCATTTACAGGCTTGTATCATTGTTAAATGACATTTCTAAGACCGTAAATGTTATCGATTTCAGAAGACATGCCATTGTAAAACTTCTTTTTGAATTTTTCTCATTTTTTAATTTTGTATTTTGTTTTTGAAAAATTTATATAAAAGAAAATCTTTTTGGTTTTTATGATTTTATAAAAATAAAATTAAAAATCTTTTTGTGTTTTTATGATTTTAAAGGTATTACTTTAATATACAGGAAATTAGAATAGTACCACCCTATTCATCAACTTCATCTGCCAAATGTTTTTTCAGAGTATCCGCGTAAAAACTCCGCATTCCCAGCTGTTATATGATAAGAAATTCTATTCTTTCTCGGCCAAGAGCTTTAGTGAAGATGTCCGCCAATTGATATTCCGTATTGACAAAGTAAAGTTCGATCACACCATTCTCAACATGCTCCTTGATGAAATGAAACCTGATGTCTATATGCTTGGATCTGGAATGTTGAACATTATTGCAGCATAAGGCAATAGCGCTTTTGTTATCACAGTACATTGGAATTTTATTGAATCCAAAGCCATAGTCGGTAAGTTGTGATCTCATCCAAAGGACTTGAGCACAACAACCGGACAAAGCAATATATTCAGCTTCCGTACTGGATATCGCAGCGCTTTTCTGCCTTTTAGACGACCAGCTTACAAGTCTATCACCCAAAAGTTGTATACTGCCAGATGTACTACGGCGTGTATCTTGACAACCAGCATGATCCGCATCTGCAAATGCTGTTAGTGCAAAGGAAGAATCCTTCGGATACCAAAGACCCCGATGTACGGTTCCTTTTAGATACCGAAAGATCCTTTTTACTGCATTTAGGTGCTTTTCGGAGCCCGAGCCCTGATAAACCGGCAACAGATCATAAAGCAAATTGGTAGGTCCAGGTCTACTGGCTGTAAGATAAAGGAGGGTGCCAATCATACCACGATAGTGTGGTGGATCTACAGCTTTCCCTTCTTTATTCCTCAATCCCAGTTTGGACTTCCTCCACCATGGGAGTATTCCACTGGTCACAAAAGCATAGCCATATTTTTTAAGTGATTCAAGAGCATATTTAGATTGTTTATGAAGATGCTCTGGACTTGAGAAATTTGTCTTCCTAAAGAAAAATGAATTATTACCCATCATCGACATCTTGAATTTTGAACACATTATTTAGAAGCGAATGAGATCACACAGTCCAGGAGTAGATGAACAAAATAATATCATCGACATAGTATTTGTACCAGAATAAGATCCGTTGCCTCTCTACGGATGGAACAGAGTAGATCCACTGAGCCTGTTGAGAAGTCATTGGAAATATCAGGAATGAAGACAACATATCATACCACGCACGTGGAGCTTGTTCACAACCCTTACAGAGCTTTCTTTTAGCTTTATACGTGGTTAGGTTTGTCTGGATCCTACAAATCCAACCTTGGCTAACATAAACATCTTGCTCGCAGATTACCATTCAGAAACGCATGTCTTCACGTCCATTGATAGATACCATGTTCATCGTGAGCAGCAAACGCTAGAAACATTCGTATAGCCCTCTGCTTAGCAACCGGAGCGAATACTCTTCGAAATCGATACCCTCAATTCTTGGCGATAACCACGAGCGAACCAACCGGCCTTATTTTCCAGAATACCTCCTAACTCATCAAGTTTAACCTTATAATCCGACCTTAAAGAGATGACAAATCTATGTCAGGAGTAGGACAATTCCAAACCTCCAAACGTTCAAGATTCATGAAGTTTCCTCTAGCATAGCTTCAAATCCAACATGCTAGTTGGGTTAATGCTTCTTTTTAGTTCTGGGTTTCAACTGATGTTTAGGAATGGCATCATAGTAGTCAGAATAGGGCTTGTTTCATGGAGTTGGGAGGGCGTGCGAAACTGGTCTGTCAAGAGTCACCGATTATATTCTCAGGAGTGGGTGATCCTTCGTCCAGTTGCTATTGTGTTCAGAAACTTAGTGCTCGGAGGCACAATTGTATGAATAACGACTGGTGATGAAGATTGATCAGAAGGAACTTCTGGAATTGGAATACCAAAGTACGGATCATTACCCATATGTGCAACTTCAATATCATGATTATCTTCTATTCAACATCATGAGAAATAATAGGAGTTATGTTTCTGTTTGTATAAGTTTACTTTGTGAATGGTGCATCTTGATCAACTGTAGTTGAGGAAAGGTGAACCAGTTTGAAACCATGTTCAGGTGCAACTGCTTCAGGAATAGGAGCAATGGCTTCTGGTGCATGTAAATCAACATTAAGTGACTCATCAAACATTGGTTGAAACAACAAATCCCAGTCAGATCTCGAAGGTGGTACAAATGGTGTTGAAGGAGAAGGGTTTGGCACGAGTCCTAAACTGATTGATACAGGAGTCATTTCATGAAGGGTTTGTACTCCTTTTAGTGCAAAAATCTATTCTTGGTGTGTTTTCTTCAATCCACGTGTGTCATTCCCTTTTGGGTTTTGGCTAATGAGAATGAGAGATGATGTAATACTTTGCCAACATGTACTTAGCCACTTGAATTACCCTTCCATGCCCTTAATTTGTACTTGCCCCTTGATTTTGACCTTGTGATAAAAGGGAGAAGACGGTGAATAGTAGTAACAAGATTTCCCGCGCCTTTTTCTTTTATAAAAAGGTTGTTTGACTTTTTATTTACCCGGGGTATAACTTTGTTTAACCTTGGGCTTATAAAGGGATTTTGGGCCGGGTGTTGGATTGGGCTCAGGCTTGGATTGTTATAAGGAGTTAACGGGTGTTAACTCTTATAATTATAAGAGTTAACACCGTTAGGGTTTAGGGATTATTTTTGCAATTTTGGTAAATATGAGGGACTGATTTGGTAATTTTGGATTTTGTCTTTTTGTGTTGACCATGTTTGACTGAAGGTTGACTTGGGTTCACCACTGTTGACTTTTGATAGCATTCTCCTGGCTCTTTGTGTGCTCTTCCGTTCCCGTGTCCGTGATTATCCGGTTTTGACCGTTTTCTTGAGATTTTTGCAATATCCGTACCTACACAATCACAAAGACAAAACAAGCAATATTCAAGCATTTAAAGCACAATTTTGTCTTTTTAGGGCCATTTTTGATATAAAACGGATATGTGTTTTTACACATATTAGACCACATAAGTCCATATGAAACAAATTTAGCCGTCCTTTTGAACTTGGAACAACCTTTGTCTGGAATGAACTTCTTTTTGCTTTACTCACTTCACAAGAAGAACATAGTTGATCCTTGACATATTTCAGTTTTGGTAAGAACACATAATTTTGAAAGATTTTGAAGAACCTTTTGAGAAATTCTTAAAAAAATTTGTTCAACGTGTTGTGAGAAAACCAATGTTACTTGAGCTTGAAAGACTTTGAATGCCTTTTGAATTGACTTTTTATGTCAGCTCAAGTCCGAGAAGTTGTTATCTTCTCATTGTGAGGATAAATGTACATGATTGCGCACTTTCCTTTATTTAAAGATCGGCTTGTTATCTGTCATTTAATAACAAACCATTGAGAAAAATAGAAATGACATGTTTTGAAAGCATTTGAAACTCCTGTTCGAACTTCATTTACATGCCCGTGTCGATATTAATCAACATTTATAGGTACGTAAATGTTATCGATTCCAAGAGACATGTCGAGAAGAATATTTTTTTTTCAAAAGTATTTTCTAACATAATTAAAAATGGAATGTTTATACAAAGAAGATGTTGATAGAATATTTACATTAGATGAACCCTGTGAAGAGATGGCTTTTTAATGGGAATCCACTTAAGACCAACTTGATTAAAGATTCTACCCATTGGTTTCCATGTAAGACCAGATCTAAGAGGCGTTGTTTTCAGATACACATTAGAGGGCTTATTTGGAGAATACCTTTGTCCTATGGGGTTCTGTCTACCATGATTCTTAGATTTGCTTTTCTTTCTACGGGTATATATCTCTTTGTTGTCTTATGGGATTGTGCATCCTTTTTCTGTACAGAGGCATGAGAATTTACCTTTGAGAGGTATTGTAAGATGCACTCATCGTGATTTGCACTGTAAATGCATTTTTTGCATGTAGGACATGCCAAGTCTTTTGACTTCAAGGAAGGATTTTGATTCCTAGGTGGTTCGGTTGTGTGAACAGTTTTATTCGATACACGACTACTCATGGATGATGGCCAATTCCTAGGTTGTTGATTAAAGTTCTAGGTTTTGGTTTGTTACCATTAGTAGTGTTTGGTAATCTAGCAGATTGTTACACACTAGGTTTGGTATTCAATGCTTTGTCTTTCTGAAGTTGTGCCTTTTTCTTAGCTTCCTTTAGGTAGTAGTTATGAACCATGTCATTTGAGCCTACAGATTCCCTTGGTGACTGAAATGACACGTGCTTTGGGATTTTCCTAAAAGGTCCAAGTGCATTCACATTATAAGGCTTAGCAAAAGACGATTTTCTAACTTGAGGCCAAGAATGTGGAGTGACTGGTTTTTTCAAATCATGTGACACACCAACTTGGAAGGCAAACTGATGTCTTGGCAATTAGGATCGTATAGATTTATAGACAGTTGGTTGTCTTACCACTGGTTGATTTTTGATTGGTTGCAAAGGCGGTTTCCCCAAGATTGATTGTTTTCCAAAATTAGTATCCACACTCTTACCTATCATCTTCTCAATAAGTTTCTTTAACTCGCTTATAGCAATGTTCTTGTCTTACAGTTGAGCTTTCAAGTCTTGTATTTCGAAATATTATTCACGTTCTTTTTGAAAAAGATTTGACGCTTTTTCTTTGCAAATTATGTCATTTTTCATTTATTCTTGACATTGCTGTAAAGCGAGTCCAAGAGAAATTGAGTGTTTTTCTAATTTAGCAAATTCAAAAGCTCATTATAAACTTCTTTACTAACAATTTCAGTTTTGTTTTCAAGCTCTTTTGTGGCAAGACAGTCACAATATCTTTCACTTTATGAACGATATAAGCATTGCAAGCATGAGCATACTAAATCAGATAATGAATGCAAATAAGAACACATAACATCATTAGACACACATTCTTGCAAAAGTATATCATACATGTTTGAAAATTCTGCTTTATCAGATTCAAGTTTGTCAATTTCATTTTCAGGTCAACATACTTTAAATCAGCATGCATTCTTGCTTAAGTTTCATGAACAAAATGCGAACTATCATTCGGTGTCTATAGGAAAGAGGCATCAAACCATGTCTTACTTAGATTTTTTCGTATCATGAGCAGTTGGTGCATGAAACATGAATCTTCTTGAAGGAATGTTTCACCCAAGCTTGATCGACAAGTTCTCTAAAATGATTTATGTTATTCGTCATGACATTATATGCTTGTCTACTTTTGCTTATTGATTTGGAAACAGGTAAGAAATCGATGTTTTTAAAAATATTTGGTTTCATTTTCACAAATGATTTTCTCTATATTTTCTTCCTTACTTCATTTGCATGTGCTAACTGAACAAGATATTCCTGTGTCGGGGGTTTAAAAATTTCATAAAGACTATTTAGCTTGGTGTAGTCATAGGGTTTCACTAAGTCTTTATTCAATTTTGATCGACTCTCTTTTTCAAGAGTCAGAGTCTCTTCCCTATCAAGGACGAGTCTGTTTGCAGGATCAGATTGGTCATGTGGGATCTCATACAAACATGGTTTCTCATATTGAGCCTTTTTGAGGTACATAGGATTCGCAAAGGTAGGTCTTCCATTAAATGTTGGGCATTTGGGTGCTAACATATGAATGGTCTGGATTGATTGACTCCTTTTGTAAAAAATTTCATTCAAAAACTTTAATTGCTTTTCCATTGAAATCATTTTGTCAATATCTTTTTCTTCCTTAAGTTTCAAATCCGTTATTACCTTTGTTTTCTCTTTGACAAGACCTTCGTAATGTGACTTAGTTAAAAGACTCTGTTTGACTAACTCATCGTGTTTCTCTTTGACAACTAAAATTTCATAGGCTTTAAGTTTTAAACCTTCTTTTATGTCAATGTCTTTTTGAGCTAATAGTCCTAGAGTTTCATTTAACTTATGTTCAAGTTTCTCATAGTCAACAGTACAGTCATTTAGGTTCTTGTACCTCTCAAACTCAGTCTGTTTATTTTGAAGTGCAACTAGACAACTATCCGGAATACTATTAGATTCCCCTAGAGTTCTACTAGTTTCTGCAAGAATAGATTTGCACTCAGTCAATTCGTGAGCAAGTGTTGTGTTTGCTTTCTTTAATTGCTTTTGAATCTTTTTATTTTTATCGACATCAAGTTTTAAATTTGCAATTAAATTAGCAAGCGTAACACGCTCATCATCATATTCTACAGCATTTTGGTCATTCTGAATATCATTATCACACATATCTGGTGAATCAGGAAAAAATACATTATATTTAGTAGTATATGGTACCTCAACCATTGGTTTTGTGTCATAGGAAGGGCTGATGTCTGTATCATCCCCAGAAGTCCTTTTGTCATTGCATTCATTCCTTGACCTGCTGATTTCATCTCTAGATGTGTTGCTTTGATTCTATAAACCTTGAACATTCCCATTGTCTAATACAATCCTACTGCAGTCATTGTCTCCCGAACTAGCATCCGATGCTTTAACTTCTTGAACCTTGCACTTTTGAATCTGCAACTTTCTTTTATTCAACCTTTTCAACCTATTCTGAAGCTTCTGTTCATGACTTGATCTTTCAACAAAACATTGCTCAATGGAGTTCATGTTTTAAATGATTGTCTCCTTGAATGTTTGAGCTTCCATTTGAGTGTAATCTTTGAAGTTCTTTCTTACTTCTCGATCATGTGAAGCAGAGCTTGAATAAGGATCGATAGGCTTTAACACGTCAGAATGTATGAACTTGTCAAACTGCACTTTGATCACACTTAGAGCAAACTTAGAATCCTTCTCATGAAGTATTTCATTGTTGAGTTGCTTTTCTAAGTTATTCATGTTTTGAGATAACTCAAACTTGAAAGTTCTAACGTCAGTATGAAAGACGTATGCAAATGCTTGGTGGAACGATGGACAGTTAGTAAAAGTCTGCCTTTCGAGTCGTTGAGTGGTTTTGGTAAGTGCATTGAATGTGTTCAGTGAGTTCTCTTTCAAAATATTTTGCAATTCAGAGTGAGCATCTAAATCAGATAACGAATGCAAATAAGAACACATAACATCATTAGACACAAATTCTTGCAAGAGTATATCATGCATGTTTGAAAATTCTGCTTTATCATATTCAAGTTAGTCAATTTCATTTTCAAGAGATTCAACATACTTTAAATCAGCATGCATTTCTTGCTTAAGTTCATGAACAAATGCGAAACTATCATTCTGTGTCTTTATGGCAAGAGGCATCAAACATGTTTTTATTAGCACTTCCATATCAAGAGCAGTTGGGACATAAAAGTGATTATGAGAATGCTTTTCCCAAGCTTGATCAACAAGTTCTCTAAAGTGATTTATGTTATTTGTCATTACATTGTACGCTTGTTTACTTTTACTTATTGATTTTGAACCAAGTAAGAAACCTATTTTTTGAAAATATTTGATTTAAATTTCACAAAAGATTTTCTCCACATTTTCTTCCTGACTTCATTTTCATGTGCCAACTATTCATGATATTCCTGTAACGCTGGTTTAAAAATTTCATAAAGACTATTTAGCTTTGTGTAGTCATAAGGTCTTACTAAGTCTTTATTCAATTTTGATCGACTCTCTTTTTCAAGAGTCAGAGTCTCTTCCCTATCGGGGACGAGTCTGTTTGCAGGATCAGATTGGTCATATGGGATCTCATACAAACATGGTTTCTCATATTGAGCCTTTTTAAGGTACATTGGATTTGCAAAGGTTGGTCTACCATTGAATGTTAGGCCTTTGGGAGCTAACATATGTATGGTTTGAATTGATTTATTCCTTTTGTAAACAATTTCATTCAAAAACTTTAATTGCTTTTCCATTGAAATCATTTTGTCGATGTCTTTTTCTTCCTTAAGTTTCAAATCCATTATAACCTTTATTTTCTCTTTGACAATACCTTCAAAATGTGACTTTGTTAAAAGAATCTGTTTGACTAACTCATCATGTTTCTCTTTGAAAACTAAAATTTCATAGGCTTTAACTTTTAAACCTTCTTTTATGCAGAGCTCTTTTTGAGCTCATAGTCCTACGAGTATAAACCAATCAAGAGTGCTTAATGCACAGCGATTTAACTTACATTCAAGTTTGTCATAGTCAATTGTACGGTCATTTAAGGCCTTGTACCTCTCAAAATCATTATGTTTGTTTTGAAGTGCAACTAAACAACTATCCCGAATACTATTAGACTCCCCTATAGTTTTACTAGTTTCCGCAAGAATAGATTCACGCACTCTCCAATATTGAGCAAGTGATGCGTTTGCTTTCTTTAATTGCTTTTGAATCTTTTTATTTTCATCAACATCAAGTTTTAAATTTGCAATTAAATTAGCAAGCGCAGCACGCTCATCTTCAGCATTTTGATCAGTCTAAATATCATTATCACACATATCTGGTGAATCCGGAGTGACATTACTATCATCCCTTTCCACTAAACACGTGTTAGTAGTGGATTCAGATTGCTCAGAATGCTGTCTCACATTGGCAAACACATTATATTCAGCATCGTTGTGTACCTATTCCATCGGCTCAGTATCAGTTCCTGAGTCTGCAGTAGGAACCTCCTGGATCTTTACCATATAGCTGTAATGTGCTTCCAATTCTTGTTCATCAATCTCCTCATCTGTGTCCTCTAGCCAATCAGCTTGCTCTGCTTATAATGGAACACCTTTCTCATCTTGTTTGCACATCAACATCTTTTCCTTGTGATACGTTAAGTCTTTCACCCTTTTTGGTTTTCTGCATTCCTTAGCGAAGTGACCAAATTCCTTGCAATTGAAACATTGTATCCCAGTCTGCTGCACTACCTGACTGCCTATAGTCTCCTTAGCCCCAGCAACTGTCATTGTCCTTTGATTCCTAAACTATCTAGTCTGATTGTCATTCTTGTACCTTGGAGTAGTATCCACATTCTTGTACCTTGAAGAAGTTATGAGGTTGTTGTTGGTAGGTTTGTAGATCTTTTTGAAGTACTTTACAATGAGTGCCAATTTTTTTTGCATATCCTTATCTCTCTGAGCTTGTTCAGGATTACTGTCTTCTTCAGAAGCTGACTCAGATGGAGGTGTGATTGGTTTGGCTATCTCTTTGCGTTTGAATTTAGTAGTTGCATTAGATCTGGTGGAAGATGATTGTTTTGATGTTGGTGCATATGGTTTGTAAGATTTTGGTGCTTGATAATAAGAATCTGGATATTGTTGAGCAGCAACAACAAGTGCTAATGGGTTAACATTCTTGGCTATTCTCTCAGCATGGATTTCATTAACTTCCTTTTGATATTATTTCAGAACGTCAAAGAGCTTGTGATATGAGACCATATCCAAGTCGTGTTGTTGCTTGAAAATTGTCACAAACCTTGACCATTCGGGTTGAAGTTGTTGAAGTTGACTTGCATCGTTGCAACAGTTAAGTTTTTTCTTATCATTTCATTTATCATCTTGTAAAATCTGGAGTAGTAAGACTCCATGGGCTCTCCATTGTGAGAAGTGAATTTTCTAAATTCCCAAAACAAATTAGTCATGAAATCTTGAATGTTAAGAGATTCGCCTTGTTGTAGCCTTTCAATAGCTATCCAAATTTCATGAGTTGTCTTGCACGCATCAACAGTTGAGTAAATTTCATCTCGAATTCTAGTCAATAGCAAATGGATTGCTTCCTTTTCTGATTCATAATGAGCTTTGTTTTCAGGAGACATAGTCAAGATTGTCTCAACTGTTGTTTGTTCTGGAACTGCTAGAAAATTCTCTGTTGCAGGTACAGTTGGGATTATGACAGTAGTGGGTTGGTATGGACCTTCCAAAATGCATTTCCTCAAGGCATCACCATTTGGTCTTGTATCAATGTATCTTAAGAAACGTGATTGCCATTGAGGATATCTTACCGTTGCAAGCATTGGGGGACGATCCCTTGATCTAGTTGCCATGACGTTGTTATGCATTTAACTGTCGGTTGTGGAAGTTGTGATTGGAGTTGTCATGATGAATGATTTGTTAAATTATGAAGTAAAAATGATTTGTAAGATCAATTAAAGTTCACGAGATTTTACAAATCTTTGATTAAAACCGAGAAAAAAATCGTATCTTTCGCGAGATTTTACAAAATTAAGAAGAAACCGTAAAACGATAATGAATTGATGTTGAAATCGTTGTTGTCGATGAAGAACTTGAGATTTTGTTTACGAGTGATGAGCGAAAACGACGAACGGTGCACAAAATTTGGGCTTAAATTAATTAATGGTTAATTAAAACTTAAATAAGGAATAACGGTGCACAAATGATTCTCTTTGGATGACTAACAGGCTGTTTTATAAGAAGAAGGACTAACAGTGTAAGGTTGTTTTAACAAAGAGGTTTAAAAAAACAACAAAGGACGAATGATGAAACAGTCTCAAAATCTAAGGGCTGATTTTGCCAATTTCGTATTCTAGTTAAAAAAAACAACGTTCCCTCTTTTTTTTTTCTTCTTCGTTTGGATATAGTAAAATAGATACGAAAGTATTTTAGAGCTCACAATGATATAAGTTATACGTCCCGTAGTGAACCGTTACACGAAACCGAAAAAAATCGAAATGACTTAAAATGAGTTGTTCGGTTCACACATGAAACAAGTTGTTCGATATCCCTTGAAAACTAAGTTGTTCGATTAGAACTTGGAAAGAAGTTCTTCGGTACAAAAAGTTGTTCGGTTCACACAAGGGAAAATGGTTGTTCGGTTCACAAGAGAAAATGGTTGTTTGGTTCCTCTTGATGTGAGTTATTGTGTTGATAAGTTGATCGGTTCCACAAGTTGTTCGGTTCCTAGGTTGCTCGGTTCCAATGTTGTTCGGTTCACACAAAATATCAAACACCTTATTGGCACTTTTTTCTTCTCTTCGTTTCACACCGTGATTGTTTGTGTTTCGTACCACAAAACATGACCACAAATAAGCTAACCAAAAGCTAGTAATAAGCTTAAAAATAAACCAAGAAAAATGAGAACGTTTAGGAGAACTGTTAATAATCAAAACACTTTTACTTCATATTCGAACCAAGAAAAATAGATAAGAAGAATGATAAGAATTTTAGAGAGAGAAACAAGAGAGAGAAAGTAAGAAAGAAAAAGATATGGTTGAATTAACTATGTGAAAATACAAAGAGAACCAACACTCTCTCCACACTTGGAGAGGGGTATTTATACCACCTTAATGGGCCGGCCTTGTAAGGCTTTTGTTGGGTCGTGTGGTGTTTGTTTCTTGGGTCTGGCTCGTACAATATTAGATTAAATGAGTCTGATTCCCGTTCTAGCCTATTACAACATTTAATATATAAATGACCGAGACCTAATATTCCTAATTAACGAACTTATAGTTCGACTTAATATTTTTGAGGCTAACAAGAACGTTGGGAATGTGATATTAAATGGCAACCGGGTAGATTGTTCATATAAAGAGTTCTTAGCTTGTAACCCTAAGGAATATGATGGTAAAGGAGGTGTTGTAGTTCTTACTCGTTGGATTGAGAAAATGGAGTTTGTGCATTATATGAGTGGTTGTAGTATTGACCTAAAAGTGAAATACACTGCTGGTTGATTTGTGGGTAAGGCTTTAACGTGGTGGAACTCTCAGATCCGCACGCTGCCGGAAGTTATGCTGTTAGTGATGACATGGAAATACTTTAAGAGTATTATGATGATACAAGCGTATGTCCTAGTCCATGAGATGCAAAAGTTTTAGAATCTGAGTTGTGGAATCACGCCATGACAGGAGCTGGCCATAGCTGGCGTATACTGATAGGATTCATGAATTGGCTAGTTAATTCCACATTTGGTAACCACCAGAGAGAAGATGATTGAGAGGTATGTGTATTCCATGATCAAACAAATCCATGGGATAGTGGGCAGCCGAACAGAGCAAAATGACTATAAGAAAAGGCTTGTGCAGATTTCTGTACAAAACAACCGACGAGGCTGTGAGAAATGGATCCATTAAGAATGTTTTTGAGAAACGAGGAATATGTGGGTGGAAACCTAGCAAAGGATAAGAATTGTAGGGATGATAATAAGAGGACTAGGACTGGGAATGATTTTGCTACAACTGTAAACCCTGTAGGAAGAGAGAATACGGGTACTTGGCCCAAGTGTACCATCTACAACTCCTTCCACGCACCCGGTGGGCTTTGTCGCATATGCTACAACTCTAACCGCCCGGGTCATTTGGCAAGGGATTGTAGAAGTGTTTCAAGGAATGTGAATCCTATCAATGCTAGAAACCCAACTATTAGGGCACGTTATGAGTGTGGTAGTACCGACCATATCAGGCCAGTTTTCCCTAGGTGAAATAGAGCACAAGGACCGGGAAAAAATTGTCCAAATCAAGTTGCTGCTAATAACAGGGGTCAGGGTAGTGGAAACTAAGGGAACTAGGCTAGGGGTAGGCCATTCATGTTGGGAGCAGAGGAAGCTCACCAGGATCAAAACATTATGACGGGTATGTTTACTTTGAATAATCTTTTTGCCACTACCTTATTTGACTCTGGTGCCGATTATAGCTTTGTTTCCACTACCTTTATACCTATGTTAGGCTTAGAGCCCAGCTATTTATGTTTCAAATATGAGATTGAGATAGCTAGCGGGCAGCTAGTAGAGATTGATAAGGTTATTAAGGGTTGCAAACTGGAAATCGAAGGTCGTGTATTTGACATTGACTTAATACCTTTTGGACATGGGAGTTTTGATATGATTATAGGTATGGACTGGTTGTCTAATTATATGGCTGAAATAATTGCCATAAAGTAGTGAGGAATATACCACTACCCAGATGGAAAAAAAGACAAGTGCTTTAGAAAGTAGGAGAGAGACCGAAAGAGAAAGCGAGATTTTCATGGGTGTTAAGAAACAAGAAGAGATTGTTGTAGCAAGAGATTTTCCTGAGGTATTCCCGGATGATCTATCTGGACTACCGCCTACTCACGAAATTAAGTTTCGAATTGAGTTAATCCCTAGAGCAAGCCGATAGCAAAGTCTCCTTATCGTTTGGCACCTTTTGAATCGCAGGAGTTGTCGGGATAACTCAAGGAACTCCAAGATAAAGGTTTCATTCGACCAAGCTTATCGCCTTGGGGAGCGCCAGTATTGTTCATTAAGAAGAAGGATGGTTCTTTTAAGATGTGCATTGATTATAGAGAATTGAACAAGTTAACTGTTAAGAATCGTTATTCGCTTCCTAGAATTGATGATCTATTTGATCAACTACAATAGTCATAGTTTTTCTCAAAGATAGATCTTAGGTCTGGATATCATCAGCTGAGAGTGCATGAGGATGACATTCCAAAGACTGCGTTTAGAACTCGTTATGGACATTTCGAGTTCACTGTAATGCCCTTTGGTCTGACTAATGCACCAACAATATTTATGGATTTGATGAATAGAGTTTGTAGGCCGTATCTTGATAAGTTTGTGATAGTGTTTATAGACGATATCTTAATCTACTCTAAGACTCAAGAGAAGCATGTAGAACACTTAAGGTTATTCTTGGAACTGCTCAAAAAGGAGAAACAATATTATAACACCCTGTGTTTTCAATTCATTGACGACATCGATAAACCTAATATTTATTTTTAGTATTGTACGCGTTTGCTTTTAATTTCATGTAGTAAGTAAAATCGCGTAAGCTAAAAATTAGCGTTCAATGTAAACAGGCATCAAACAATTAAATGTTTACATCAAGCAAGGGTTAAGTAATTATTTTAAGAATAATTATGGTCTTTGTTCATTTTATTTTTATCGGTTACGTAAAGTGAATACGTTTCGCGATAAATTAAGTTTAGGCATACCCGGAACCACAAAAACTTTTTCTACGCTTCAACAAATACCCACTTTTATACCCAATACATAAAAGTTACAAAAATATATCATCTATATCATGCATGTGCCGAAATTGTTGCAAGTTATATAAAGAAATATGAGAAAAATCTTGCATCTTGGTCTTTGTACAACATAGCTCATTAAAGCTAGCCATTACTTGTTCCCCTTGACCAATTAGTCTTCCCTAAGACCATGAGACTTGTCTTGGACCAACTATTGCAAACTTTTTGACCACTTTAACTCATATAAGTGCAAGTAACTAGCTAAGTTATCACATAGAATCAAAACACTTAACCAAAAATTGAAAAATCTCTTCCTTTGGCACTCATATAGCTCACGGCTCAAATCCAAGTCCCAACTAAATCCATACCAATTTTTCTACAACCCATACACTCCTATACACATCTATCCTAAGATATTCTAAGGTGATCCCAAGCATTGGCTAACCTTTTACAAGTATTAATCAAGAAAGGAAAGATTAGGGTTTTCTAAACCTAATCTAGGGTTTCATCTTGCAAGCTTTGGTTTTGTGACTAAACCAGGGTTTATCACTTATTTATCACCATCATCATTTATCATAAGGTCCACTTTAAACCTTTATGCTTTCATTTTATAAGTTTTCATGCATATGTAATTTCTATTTTAGCTTAAATCACCATTTAGGAGTTTATCAAGAAAATGAGGTTTTCACTTGAAATGATCATATGGGTGACTTTTATATATGTGGTGTTATTACATATATCATGTTAAAAGTGATGGTAAAATGTTGTATCATATGGTTTTGGAGTAAACATGATTATGAGTAAATTAGGGTTTTCATAACTTCATAATATGTTTCAACTTAAAGAAATACATAAGACATGTTAATATTGATTATGGACTTTTAATCATGATTATAGAACACTAAAATAAGGTCATATGGAAAGAAATGCACTTGTACACACTTGGTTATATGTAAAAATGATTATTTACAAAACTAGTAAATTAGAGATTTCTTAAGTAAAGTTATGATCTTAAGTATTATCATAAATTAATTAACCTTGGTAACTTGGACACTTAAGGACTATTATGGACAAAGGACACATCATATATGTATGATTTATAAAGTATATGATATATGAGACTTGTGGTAAAATACAAAAGTAGTAAAGTATAAAGAAAAGATCATAAATGGACTTAACAAACAAGCATAAACATTCTGTCCCAAATCCGAATTTTTACATATTTATTTTATATTTTTATAAGATAATACATTTCACGACGATTCCGAAAAAGTAAGAAACTTGTTAAACGGATTAATAACGAAAAAGTTACGTTAAAAACGAGTTATACGTTAATAAACGATGTCGTAAGTAAATTTTTATAAAAACATTTTTATAAAAATTACAAACAGCAAGGGTTAGTATTTTTAACAAATAATACATATTTTTAGGATTCCAAAATGATAAGAATCGTAATTTTTCAATTAATAACGAACGAGTTATGAATTTCGCGAGTTTACGACAATTAATACTTTTATAAAACTATTTTTATAAAAGTTACTATTCATGACAGAAAGTTATATTTTTGTAAACCTCATAAAAATATAGAACTTTCAAATACGAGAACGTCCTCGAAAGAATCATTAAAAACGGAGCTATAACGAATAAAATACGGCATTTACGGGTTTTACGACGACAAATACGAATTATACGAAACTCACGTCTGTCATGAACAGTAAAAGTTACTGTTCATCAGTTGAGAAAATTTATGAAAATGTCAAATATCGATAACCCGTCTTAATACGAAAAGATGGACATAAGAAACGCGAGAATCGGGCTTAA
>BQNB010029263.1:0-55898 GCA_026074375.1 Tanacetum coccineum | reverse complement strand
TCCTTTACAAGATAACTACAAATATTTTAAGATCTTCTACAATTATAATCTTATACATATCTTCCTAATCTATATAAGATATACATTCTATACTTATCATCTTGTAACTTCGTCTTCAAGTCTTCATCATCCAGCAGTATTAAAAACATAAGCAGTACCATTTTAATACTGGTAGTACTAATTAACACTGGCAGTACTAAATATCCTTCTGGCAGTACTAATGTCTTCTAGCAGTATTAACTCAGTGAAGATTTATTCCTAACATTGAGCATGTGTACCCCATGGACTTTGTGATTTTGGACATAAAGGAAGACAAAAAGAGGCCTTTCATCCTAGGAACACCATTCCTAACAACGGCTAAGGCCGTAATTAAGTTTGACAAGGGCACCATAACTCTTAGGTCTGGAAAGAGTAAGACAAGCTTCCATAGGATACATAAGTCCCTTTGTAAGATCAAGAGAGGAGTTAAGAATGACATAGAGCCTATAGCCTTCACTATGACTGTAAATAGGCTAGTCCTAGAATGGGAAGAAAGGATAAAACTTCACCTGGAAAGGAAGATGGAGTTCGACCAAAGGAAGAGCAAAAATTTCAAAGGCAAGCATCCTGCTCTTGTTAAAGTAGAAGGTGGAATGGATGACGAAGGAGAAGTCACGTAAGAACGTGTGACTTCGAGGCTAGCTACAAGACTCGTAAATAAAGAAAACCGCTTTTTGGGAGGCAACCCAATATTTATCTTTTCCTGCATATTAGGAGTGTCTTATGTCTTAATTCTTTATTGTTTATTTTATTATGTTTGAATTAATTTGTAATCATGCTTTGTTTGTTTATAACTTCGTCTTATTTGCAATCAAAGGTACTTTGCAACAAAATAAGTGTAGAGGAAATATCCGGTTTTTAAGAACCCAGTTCAAACATTTAAAATAAATTGTTTAGATTAATTCGCGTCAGTTTCGAGTCATATGATTGTTATGATTAATTTCAGGTTTTTATGTAGTGCTTTCTTTAAATTTGACTAATAAAATTACGTGCAGGATATTTCTCATTAAAAATAAAGAAGAAATTTTCACAGACGCTAGAGACAGCGTCAAGATTTATCTTGACGACGTCGCGTCTCCAACTATGTAAAAATTTGAAATTTTTTAAGTATTTCTGAAAAATAAAATGTGCAATATTTAAAATTTGTAACTCTTTTGTAAACCTATATAAACCCATAATTATATCATTACTCTCATCATATCTTCACTGCTTTCATAGAGTCAAAACCCTAAACTCTCATTGTATATTTATCTATCCCGCCGATTTTATGCTTAGTATAGTTGTCTTTGTCTTTGATTACATGTTATATATACAAAGAAAAAGCTTGGAAGATCTTAGGATGTTTTCATTGGAAGATTCTTAGAGGATGATTTAACCAGTTATTGCATGTTTCTTTTCCATTATTGAGCAAACGAGGGGAGTACTAGTTTTTTTACTTGTTTTCATTTCCCTTTATTCGTTTTTACGGGTACTTCTATAGAACATTAAGAACAATGTTCAACTTAAGTGTATGGGAGGAAAATAAGCCTTAAAAACTATTCCTTTAATTTCCATTTGCTTTGTCCTTAAAATGATGGGTAATATATCGAAACACATCATAAAAAGGTAATATTAACCCAAATTTAAATTTTTTATGACACATACCGACGAAAACCAAGTATTAATAGCGTCTTATGGATAGGAATGTGTATGACTAGCACAAAAACCCTCTAAATTCCACCTCAAAAATATGAGGTTCTGTAACACCCCCATTTTTACATATAGCAGTGGAAGCTAATATGGGGTATTACATCAAAGGTACAACAGTCATAATCATAGAAAACGATTTAAAAAGAGTCGTTTTTGAAAATAAGTTATCATTCATTTATTTCATCAGAGTTTGTACAAAAGAGAGGTCTCAAAATCTAAAATACAACATTTGAATAATAACGGTTTTTCCATCTTCATGTCCTCGCCACTCCGTACCATTAGTTACCTGAGAATAAACATGCTAAAAAGTCAACACAAAGGTTGAGTGAAATCCATAGGTTTAAGTAATATAATTTGAATGCAAATGCGATATTCGGGTTATGTTGATATACACCCGGTATTGAAAAACATATTTATTATTGTCATTAGCTCATGAATCCGAAGCCTTAGGGTATGGTGATACGTTATTGCCCCTGCGGATGCCTTTGCCAAAACATCCACGCAATTTCTAATGAAGTGTAATTGGTTATCGTAATTGGACACACCAACGGGGAGTCCAGCCCAAATAGATATATTCACACCATTCGCGCTTACTATGGAGAGTAATTAACAGTTCATGATTATGGAGACTTAAAGGCAAAGCATTAGGCAATTAGTAAATTGAAATAGCATACAGAGAAATGTATTACTTTCATGTTTATTAGCATGTATCTCCTCTGGGGTTTATAAAAAATTGGCAAAGCGAGGTTGAACTCAACTCCTAAAGATAATAGGGAAATTGATAGCAAATGTATAGGGAATGAAAGTAACGACTTCGTCACAGGCAACCTGGGGTAATATGTCAAGTCTTAGTTTGATTGAATATGTAAGATTTTACATCGATGTCAGTTTTGATATAAAGATTATCATAACATCGTTCGGGCCATCATAATTCAGAAGTCATTCAGTAAACGTTTGAGGAGCTAGGGCACTTTAAATCGTAAACCCAACAACTCTGTCAGAACGTAATACCAAGATGAAACTCCTTAATATGAAGCTCCCTAGTATTGTGGTATGATATGGATCTGGGACATGATTTTTGAAAGCACATCGATGAAGAATGATATAATAGTTATAACATAAGCAGTTTTAAGCATTTTATTCAATATCTGGAAATGTTAAGCACGTCAAACGTTAATTAAAGTTATGTCTGGTAATGTTTTGAATGTGATTTTATACTTTTTCAAAATGTTACATTTTAGACCCTTGAGTTTGAAAAGTGACAGAATATACCCTTGAAGTTTGCACTTTTACGACTTTGGTCCTTTAACTTTAAAAGATATACCAAGTAAACCTTAAACTTTGGAAAGTGACATAATAGACCCCTGTAGTTATAACTTTGATAAAATGACATTTTTAGCCCTTTTAGTTATAAGTTTCTGAAAGTTACGATATATACCCCTTGCATGGATTATAATTACAAAACATGTCCAAATTGCCATGCAAGCTTATTTTAACATTTCAATAGACATTTATAAGTTATAATAAACTAAAATATGAAGATTTAACGCAACGCAAGTTTAAAATAACGATTCATTAAGCTAGGAAGCAAAACGGGTCATATTAGGGTTTTAAAACGTAAACGCGCGGTTTTAAGATCAAATTCTTTCATGACTTATCAAAGCACTTATTTTAACATTATATAAGCTTATTAGGATAGATTATAACAATAGTTTACAAGTTTAGCTCATAGATTAAGTAAAAACATGAAATTAGGGTTTCGGGTGTACGGTTTTAGATCAAAAAGGTAAAACACATAGGTTTTTGAGTTCAAAGCTTTGTATGACGACTTTAGCATGATCATATGAACATTATAAGGGTATGACAACAGATTATAAGCTTAGAGAACCTGGTCTTGAGCTTATAGCTTAGAAATGGGTTAGAATCGGGACTTTTAGCTTTGTACGCCTAGAATAACGACTCTCGGGCATTGTTTCTTTGTTTCTTTTGCTTCACTTCTATTCTTGAGCCTTATTAAGACCTCTTAGGATCTATTAGAGCAAAGTATTACTTCTATGTAAGGGTTATAGAGGAGGAAGTGGGGGATGAAGAAAAATGAAGAGTTATGGTCCCTATTTATAGTCGAATGGCCCTTAGAGGCCAAGGCACACCTTGTGATCTGGTTAGGACATGTAAGAGGTCTAGAGGGTGATGAGGAGGGTCTATTAGATGTGTTATTTAAGCTAGAAACTAGCTAGAATGAGTTGGATACTCCTTTGCATGCCGCGACTAAGAAATGAGAAATAAGGAACCATGTGATGAATTTTTAACTATAAATGAGGAAGATATTTTATCTTATCATTGAGGTGCTTGGTTGCAAGAAAATTAGTTAAAATGGGTCATTTTGCAAAGGTTACGAGTTTCGGGTACATTAGGGCTCATTTAGGGTTTTCAAGCTTGAATTTCATGTATACTTGATTAGGAATGATAGGTTACTGATCCTAAGACTTATATTAAGGATTATAATCAAAAGTTGATATGTGGTTTGGGTTAAAATGGGTAGAAAATGAGTAAACAGGTCAAAAGTTCCAATTAGGGCATAATTAGGGTTTTCTAGATTTATTTCTTGTACATTGTTGTTAATATGGTGAAATGATGATGGAAAGTGATTGAGAATGTTGTAATTTATGTTATTACAACTTATTTGAGAGTTGTTTTGGGTTTATAATGGATAAAAATCAAGAAACGAGTCATGGTTTAGAAACTAGCTCGGTTTTAGGGTTTAGGGTTTTGAATTAGGGTTTTGAGTGCAAAAAGATGTATGAAAGCTTATGAATAGAATAATTAGGGTTTACACATTGTATAATGAGTATAGTAGCTTGTACATAAGTGGTGGTGAAGAAATGAGAATGAAAATGGAGGTAAAACGGCTATTTTGGAGATCATGCTTAATGACTTGTATATTGAGATTTTAAAGACTTGTACTTTGATTTGAAGAGATTTTATATTTCAAATGAGATATTATATTACTTGTATGTATGCTTTAATAGCTTTTGCATTCACTTTAGATGTTAACCCTTCATGAAATTAGGGTTTAGAGGTATATGATAACGGTTTAAAGCCCGTTTTGATATAATGTTGCCAATGGTACCTCATATGAGTAATGTACTTTGTAATAATGATATTATGATATTGACTTGACATGTCATGATGTTTTCTTGACATATATGATGATAGGATTGCCATATGTAGGTTTCCTGAGCCCGTTAACTTTAGTTATGCAAGAAATGTTGCATACTGAGATATTGGCAAAGTAAGTAATGTAATGTAATAAAGCGAAAAATTTCCCTGAAAAAGGTGAGTTCATATATAATTGATAGATTGTACATCATCTAACTTAATAGATGGATATTTACATTTATGAAAATTGCGGGTTGTTATAGTCCCCCATCCTTACAGAAATCTCGTCCCGAGATTTAATTGGATTTTGAAGTGATGATTGAAAACAGATGAGGATATTTGGCACGAATTTCGTCTTCACGTTCCCATGTAAACTCTGGTCCTCTTTTAGAGTTCCATCGCACTTTGATTATAGGAATACGACTTCGCTTTAGTTGCTTGATTTCACGATCTATAACTTCCACTGGTTCTTCTACAAAGTTGAGTTTGTCGTCGAGTTGAAGTTCTTTCATTGGAATAATGAGAGATTCATCGGATAAGCATTTCTTGAGATTAGAAACGTGGAAAGTATTATGGATACTACTAAGCTCTTCAGGAAGCTCTAGTTTGTACGCCACTGGGCCAATTCGTTCAAGAATTTTGAATGGTCCAATGTATCGGGGATTAAGCTTTCCTCGTTTTCCGAATCGAAAGATACCTTTACGAGGTGATACTTTCAACATAACACGATCACCAACTTGAAATTCTAAAGGCTTTCGCCTTACATTGGCGTAACTTCTTTGTCGGTCACGTGCGAGCTTTGCAAGCGTTGACGAATTTGCACCAATCTTTTCAGTGGGTTTCTTGAAAGTATTTCTGTCCCGTAAGGTTGAGAATCTCCAACTTCTGCCCAGCAAACTAGGTGATCTACACTTCTCGTCCAGAAAAGTGCTCTCGAACGGTGCTGCCTTGATACTGGCATGATAACTGTTATTGTAGGAAAATTCTACCAATGGTATATGTTTATCCCATCCTTTCCCAAAATCTATAACACAAGCTCGCAGCATGTCTTCGAGTGTTTGGATAGTCCTTTCACTTTGTCCATCGGTTTCAGGATGATATGCTATACTCATGTGTAAATTGTAGTTACCTAAAAAGGTTTTGCAATGAATGCCGAATCTGGATGTGAAATAAATCTGTCTCGATTCCGAGATGATAAAGATTGGTACGGCCAATGCCGATGAGACTATTTCTTTGATGTATAATATTGTAAGAGCTTCCATACTATCAGTCGACTCGAGTGGGTAATGAAATGTGTGATTTAGTAAGGCGATCGGACAAGACCGGATGGTGTGTCATGTCAGATTGAGGTTTTGGGTGTTTTGAAACAATATCCATTGTTTATTCTTTCCCATTGTCCACATAGGATATTTTTGGTTGTACCAATAAGCCAGATGGGTTTTGACATTCTGCTTTAACTCTAGAACATGTCAAACATTTGCCAACATATTCTGCGATGATTGCCTTTATGGTGAAGTTTTTCTTATTTCCTTTTTTGGTTCTACTTTTCCTTAAGGTGTATTTTTTTTCCGGCTTTTCTGTCGTCCTCTTAGTGTTCTTTTTTTATAATTCCTCCTCTTCCTGTCCCTCCGCGCTATTCTGAGTTGCCCACCAATAGAGTTTCTTTAGTCATGGTACATTTTATCAAAACTCCGGGGTGAATAGGGAATATTTGGATTTATGAGACTCGTGCATGATTAAGTCTCTTAAACCGCCAAAAAGTGGTAACCAGCTTCGGTTTTTGATACAACGAGTTCCATCAGGACGAATTTCAAATGATTTGTCCATTCCTCGTAGGTTCTCGTTTTTGACATTTTCTTCTTTGCGGGCTTCATTTTGGGCTTCGAGAATTTGAGATGGTAATTTTGGATGAACGGTTAAAATTAGTGCCCGAACTCGGAGAGGTTTGATTTGCTTCTTTCGGCTTAAGGCATCTGCCATAACATTTGCCTTTCCGGGATGATAGCAAATCTCAATCATAATCTGCGAGTAATTCTAACCATCGGCGTTGCCTCATATTCAATTCTTTTTGACGAAGAATATGTTGAAGGCTTTTGTGATCAGTGAAAACTGTACACTTTGTACCGTATAGATAGTGTCTCTAGATTTTAAGAGCGAATATTACTGCTCCTAATTCAAGATCATGAGTGGTATAGTTTTTTCATGAGGTTGCGTTTGTCCGTCGATGCATAAGCAATAACTTTTTCTCTTTGCATTAATACAGCTCCTAACCCTTGAAGAGATGCATCAAAATAAATGATAAAATCATCGTTTCCTTCTGGTAATGCTAAGATTGGCGCTTCACAGAGTTCTTGTTTAAGAAGTTCAAAAGCTAATTCTTGTTCTTCGCCCCAGATATAATTCTTGTTTTTCTGGGATAATTTAGTCATAGGCTTTGTAATTTTTGAAAAACCTTCGACAAATCTTCGGTAAATAGCGGCGTGAGTCCTACGAATTGACGCACTTCTGAGGGTCCCCTGGTTTGTTGGATAACTTGTATTGGGAGATGTTCCAATTCTTAACAGCTTCAATCTTGGCAGGAGTCAACATGAGTCCTTGACTATCGATGAGATGACCAAGAGAAATTGCAGATATATATGAATCTAAGCACATATATAGAACTTTGGCATACAATTTCTCGTTTTGTGTAATTCCAAGTGATTCTGAGATGATTTGCATTGTTCTTCTTCGTTTTCGAGAATAAATAAGAATATCATCGATCATGATTACGGAATTATCCCAGTAGGGTTTACACACAACGGATTCATGAGATCCATGAATACAGCTGGTGCGTTTGTTAAACCAAATGGCATGACTTGAAATTCATAGTGTCCGTATCTTGTTCTGAAAGCAGTCTTAGGAATATCTTCTTCCCTTACTCTTAGTTGATGATAACCTGATCTTAAGTCGATTTTTGAATAACGCTTTGAGCCTTGAAGTTGATCAAAATAAGTCAATCGATCCTGGGGTAATGGTATATATCTACCCCTTCTACATTTTTTATCATTATTTTAGATATTTAAACGTATATTATTTATGGTCAGTTTATTCAACTCTCGATAAATCGATACACATTCTGAAAGATCCGTCTCTTTCTTTTTTAAACAAATAGACTGGAACTCCCCAGGCGATGTACTTGGGGGTCGAATGAAACCTCGGTCGGTTAGTTCTGAAAGTTGGTTAGATAAACTCCTGCATTTCTGAGGAGCTAATCTATAAGGTGCTCGAGCCTACAGGTTGCTGCTCAGGGGATTAAGTCGGATTTAGATTCTACTTGGCGACCGGAGGGAGACAGGGATCTTCAAGAAAAAACATTGGGGAAATTCTTTGACTACGGGAATGTCTTCTAGTCTTTTCTCATCTGCTTTCTTTTCCATAACTTGGATCATGAAAACTTGACAACCTCGGGATATATACCTTTCGGTTTTTATACAGGATATGAGATTTAGTCGAGTTTTACTTCGATCACCTCAAATGATTAGAGTTTCACCGTTGATAGGAATGTGAACGACTTTCTCGTCACAAAGAATTTTGGCATGATACTTGGATAACCAGTCCATACCGATGACAATGTCGAAACTACCAAGCTTAATTGGCATGCGATCGATTTTGAAAGGTTGATTTAGCAGAGTTAAAGTGCAGCCTTTAATAACAGTGTTTGTGCTCACTAAGTTTCCGTCAGCCATTTCGATATCATAAAAGGTATCTATTGTAATAGACGGAATATTTAGCATAGAGGCAAGCGATATGGATATAAAGCTTCTATCAGCTCCGGAATCAAACAATACTTAAACTAAATGCTGATTTAGGAGAAACATACCCGTAACGACATTCGGGTCTTGTTGAACATTCCTATCTCTCAGCATGTAGGCTCTTCCTTGGGCATTGATGTTGGTCTTTCGGCACTGATTTGTATAATGTCCTTTTTCACCACAGGCATGGCAAACAACTATTACTGGTAGTTGATTGCTTCCAATGGCCGGCTTCTTGCTTTGGCAGTTCTTGCTCAAATGGCCCACCTTGTTGCAAGTATTACACCTACCAGTACAAGGTCCGCTGTGATGGAAATTACATCTCTTACATAGAGGAAGATCTCTAGCATACCTACTGTTTTCTGATAGAGTAACAGCATAGGCTCTACCAGCTTCTTGCCTTCGGTTTTGTTGTTGACGATTGTTGTAGCGATTGTTGGTGTTGCGTAGTGTGTTGTGCGGAGCAGTTGTTGAAAGTATTTTGTCGTCAAACTTTCTTTTATTGTCACTCGATACTTAAATTCTAGAGCATGCTTATTTACTTGATCCATTAGCCTTTGGGCTATGTTGATGGCTCCCTCTAAAGTTTGAGGTTTAGAGACAGTAACATTTCCTTCAATACTTCGGGGTTGTCCCCCGTGAAAGCGTCCAAGATTTATCGATGTTGGCCACCCCCATGTTTGGGCATGAACCGTTAATTCTTGGAATCTTCAAACATAAGGTTTAAGATCATTTCCCTTTACAATCAGATTGTAAAGTTCTTCTTCCATCTTTCTGATCTCAGTCCGGGGACAATACTTGTTTGTCAAAAGCCTTTTTAACTCAGTCCAGGTGATTTGATTAGCTTGCTCTATTCCCATAGGCTGGGCATATGCATTCCACCAGGACAAGGCATCGTCAGTTAAAGTACCAGTGGCAAATGTTACTTTGTTTTCTTCGGCACATCTGCTACGAGAGAATACTGATTCGGTTCGTTCAAACCAGCGAATAAGGCCTACTGCTCCTTCCGTTCCATTAAAGTAGAAAGGTTGACAGCTGATGAACTCTTTATAGTTTCCCATTTTTACTGCAGGAATTCCAGTAGGATTGGCGTTCCTGTTGGGATTACTAGCACTTGCCATTGTTGCAGCTTGAGCTTCTAGAGCCGCAGTGACACTGTCAGCAACTAACTTTCTAATGGCAGCTTGAGTCATAGCCGGTGCTTCTGATGTTGATGCTCTTTTTGGAGGCATTCTATCAACAAAAGATAACACGTAATAAGAATGATATCACAAGAGTAATGCTTAAAATGTTTAAAGAGAAATACTCAGTTTTGAACTTTAAGCATGTTTAACAATGGAGATATTGAAGTTTTGGATATAGGTTATGGGATGACGACAAATATAATGATGCGTATGACGGATGAATGATGAATGAATGATGATAGATGAATGATGAATGATGAGATGCATAATGCGGTAAAAACAACAAGGTAGATAACGGGATTGTCTTTATATTAAGAACAGCTTGCCTTAGTACTATACATAGTCAAGATTTGACAAGTGTTTTTATTTATACCACACATCCCGTGGCTAGGTTAAAGCTAAAAACTGGAATTTAAACTAGAAACTGGATGATCACTCCATACGGTTCTTGAGTTCGATGATGGAATCCATGAGATTTTCTATGTCTGCTTGGTGACGAACATTCATATCATTGATAACGTCTCCTAATTCATTGATTCTGAAGCGGGCTAGAGAAATCTTATGGTTGCTATTCATTTGTTTCCTCTGGAGTTTGGTGATCTGAGTACGAGCTTGCTGAAGTTCGGCTTCCAAAGCATCAAAATCTTGATGGATGATTATCCGCCCTTCTCCGAGACCTTCGATGCCCTTTTCGATATATTCAATACATTCGATGGGGAGTGCATCTAAACTGTTTAGGATATCTTGGATTTGCTCCTCATGTCGCTCGATAGTTGACTTTCGAGAGGTTTCGCCAATCTCAAAGGCTTGAGGTTGGGACAGGGTAGAAGAAGATGATTTTGTTGGTGAAAGAAGTCCTTCCGGAAGAAAGAATTCTTGAGGTTTAGGAGGTATGATAATTGGAGGCGGGATTGGTGATTTTTCAGTATAGAAAGCTTGTAAAACTTTCATGTAAGGATCGTCATGAAATAAAGAAAGAGTCGGTGAAGCTAGTGGGACAATTCCAAATAAATTGGAAGCACTAGAGTAAGTTTTCCCTGGAGAGGCCGGGACATAATCCGGAGAAGCCGGGGGAACATAGTTTGGGAAATTGGAAGAAAAGGCATCCTCCAAATTGGCAGTAGGATGGTCGGGGGAAGACATCGTTCTGCTTAACAACCCAGCAGTAAATAACATAAGTTATTTATTTAGTAATATAATAGTTATGTAACTTTACATACCATTCTGGGAGATATAGCGGCATGGAGGACTTTCTTGGATGGAAAAAGAAAAGTAGTTATAGTTAAGGTTTTAACCTTGTTCTCTATAACGTTGGCTCTTGATACCAAATCTGTAACACCCCCATTTTTACATATAGCAGCGGAAGCTAATCTGGGGTATTACTTCAAGGTACAACAGTCATAATCATAGAAAACGAATCTAAAAGAGTGTTTTTAAAATAAGTTATCATTCATTATTTCTTTAGAGTTTTTACAAACGAGAGGTTCCCAAAATCTATACAATAAAGTTTGAATGATAACGGTTTTTCCATCTTCATGTCCTCGCCACTCCGTGCCATTAGTTACCTGAGATAAAACATGCTAAAAAGTCAACACAAAGGTTGAGTGAATCCATAGGTTTAAGTAATATAATTTGAATGCAAATGCGATATTTGGAGTTGCGATATTTGGGTTTCGTTTTTATACACCCAGTATTGGAAAACATATTTATTAATGCCATTAGTCATGATAAATTCCTTTTCTGATAGGGCCTTAGGGTATGGTGATATGATATAGCCCCTGCGGTTACTTGCAAAATACCCGCATGATTTCCTAAATGTGTGCAATTGTTACAAGTAACTGGGTACACCAACGGGGAGTCCAACCTAAATAGATCTATTCACAATCATTCGCGCTTACTACGGAGAGTAATTAACGGTTCATGATTATGGGGACTTAAAGGGGCCAAAGCAGTTTCTTAGGGCATAGTAATTGAATAGCATACAGAAATAATTGCTTTCATGTTTATAGCATGTATCCCCCTCGAGCGGTTTATTAAAAATATTGAAATGCGAGGCTATGAACTCACCTGAACAGTTATAGGGAAATTGATAGCAAATGTATATGAAATGAAAGTAACGGCTTCGTCACGGGCAACCTGGGGGTAATATATGTCAAGTATTAGTTTGATTGAATATGCAAGATTTTACATTGATGTCGGTTTTGATATTAAAATTATCATACACCGATCCGGCCATCATAATTCAAGAAGTCATTGAGTAAACACGTTTGGAGGTGATAGGGCACTTTAAATCGTAAACCCAAACAACTCAGTCAGAACGTATACCAAGATGAAACTCCTTATTGAAGCTCCCTAGTATTTGGTATGATATGAATCCGGGACATGATTTTGAAAGCACATCGTGAGAATTATATATAAGTTATTAACATAAGCAGTTTTAAGCATTTTATTTAATATATGGAAACGTTAAGCACGTCAAGCGTTAATTAAAGTTATGTCTTGTAATGTTTTATACATGTTTTTATACTTTTTTAAAATGTTACATTTTAGACCCTTAAGTTTAAAAAGTGGCAGAATATACCCTTGGAGTTTACACTTTTACGACTTTGGTCCCTCAAGTTTAAAAAGATTTTACCAAGTTAAACATTGTACTTTTAAAAAGTGACATCATTGATCTTGTAGTTATAATTTTGATAAAATGTACACTTTAGCAACTTTTGTTATAAGTTTCTGAAAGTTACGATATATACCCCTTGCATGGATAATATTTACAAAACATGTCCAAATTGCCATGCAAGCTTATTTTAATATTTCAATAGACATTTATAAGTTATAAAACTAAAATATGAAGTTTTAACATAATGAAAGTTTAAAATAACGATTCGTTAAGCTAGAAAGTAAACGGTCTAATCTAGGGGATTAAAATTGAAAAAACGGAGGGCGAGTTTTAAGCTCAAATTTCTTTCATGACTTATCAAAGCACTTATTTTAATGTTAGTTAAGCTTATTGGGATAGATTATAACAATATTTTACAAGCTTAGCTTATAGATTAAGTAAAAAACATGAAATTAGGGTTTCGGGTGTACGGTTTTGGATCAAAAAGGTATAACACATAGGTTTTTTGAAGGTTCAAAAGCTTTTATATTATGATTTTAGCTGATAATATGATCTTATAAAGGTAATGCATACAGTATATATGCTTAGAGACCTGGTTCTTGAGCTTATAGTTAGAAATGGGTTGGGAATTGGGACAGTTTACTTCGTACTGTCCAGTAATAAGACTCCGAGGCTTTGTTTCTTGGTTTCTTTTGCTTCCTTTCTGAACTTAAGCCTTCTTAAGATCACTTAGGATCTATTAGAGCAAAGTATTGCTTCTATGTAAGGGTTATAGAGGAGGAAGTGGGGGATGAAGAAAAAATGAATGGTTTAGGTTGCTATTTATAGGTAAAATGACCCTTAAGCTTCAGGACTTGTATGATTGGTTTGACACATAATAGCTAGCGGATGATGAGGAGGGTAGAGGTGTGTTGGTTAAAGCTAGAACTAGCTATTGGTGAGATGTGTACCCCATTTCTTGCCGCGGCTAAACAAGAAGAAAAAGGAAGACCATGTGCCATTTTTAAACTATATAAGGTAAAGATATTTGTGTGAGGTGCTTGTAAGCTGCTTATGAATGAATTAGATTAGTCATGGAGGTGCTTGATTGCAAAAAGATTGGTAAAAATGGATCAAAATGAAAGAAAGGTGTATACGGGTACATTTAGGGCTTATTAGGGTTCAGGTTAAGTTTTCTAGCTTGTTATTTCTGTATACATTTGATTAGGAATGTTTGGTTACTGATCCTAGGACTTATATTAAGGATTATAATCAAAATTGGATAGGTGGTTTGGGTTAAAATGGGTAGAAAATGAGTAAACGGGTCAAAGTTACAATTAGGGCACAATTAGGGTTTTCTAGCTTTGTTTCTTGTACATTGTTGTTAATATGGTGAAATGATGATGGAAAGTGATTGAGAATGTTGTAATTTATGTTATTATAACTTATTTAAGTATTGGTTTAGGTTTACAATGGATAAAAACGAAGAAACGAGTCATGGTTTAGAAACTAGTTCGGTTTTAGGGTCTAGGGTTTTGAATTAGGGTTTTGAGTGTAAAAATAGATATGAAAGCTTATGAATAGAATAATTAGGGTTTAAACATTGTATATTGAGTGTATTAGCTTGCACATAAGTAATGGTGTAGAAATTAGAATGAAAACGGTGGTAAAACGGCTATTTTGGAGATCATGCTTAATGACTTGTACATTGAGCTTTTAGAGACTTGTACTTTGACTTGAAAAGATTTTATATTTCAAATGAGATGTTATATTGCTTGTACATATGCTTTAGTAGCTTGTGCATTCACTTTAGATGTTAATCCTTCATGGAATTAGGGTTTAGAGGCATCCGATAATGGTTTAAAGCCCGTTTTGATATAACGTTTTCGAATTGGTACATTATAGGGAATTAGTTCTTTGTAAGAATGATATTATGATATTGGACTTGATATATTATGATGATTGCTTGACATATATGAAGATAGGATTGCCATAGATAGGTTGCCTGAGCCCGTTAACTTTAGTTATGCAAGAAATGTTGCACATTGAGATATTGGCAAAGTAAGTAATGTAATGTAATAAAGCAAAAAATTTCCCTGAAAAAGGTGAGTTCATATATAATTGATAGATTGTACATCATCTAACTTAATAGATGGATATTTACATTTATGAAAATTACGGGTTGTTATAGTATGTGAGTTTGCTTCACCTTTATGGTTACTATATATAGCAAGACTTGAAGTAAAATACCATTTACATAACTCTCAAATGGTTTTGGTATCCCTTAAGGTTGTGTCCGGTTTTGGAGACAAACAAATCATGTTTCATGGAGTTTTAATATTCATTTATGGCTTGTAAAGGTAGGAAACAAGTATGGTAAGTAGGAGACCAAACATGTTTGGTGTAAGTAAGATGTAAGAATGATTTAAAGGTCTTGTGCATGCCTTGTTTGTGTTCTTGCTTGTAACCGTCCATGTGAAGGTGTAGGGGAGACAAGATGAAGCTAATTTGAGTTCTTGATCCATTAGTTAAAGGAAATACTAGTTTATATGATGTTAGTGGATAGTTGTTGGCTTATTTGGTTTAATTTCAAGCATGAATGGTTGTTTACACATGGAATCCGGTTATGGGAAGGATGAGAGGGGTTAGATTTTATAAAACTTTGATAAATATGTATTGGTCGGTATTTGTTGAAGTATATATGAGTTTATGGTTTGCCATGCATGCAAAAGTAAGGTTTTATTACGTTACGTAGACGTTTTACGTAACCAATAAAAAAAGTGTAAAGTTATAAATTATGATCCTAATAACTTTATAACACTTACTTGACGAAACTTTTATTTGCTTGATGCCCGTTTACGTTGAACGTTGATTTTTAGTTTACACGATTTAGCTAAACGATGCAAATTTAAAGTGAACGCGTAAAAGTTAAAAATAAATAATTGAATATTTATTGATGTAGAAATATGTGAAAATGTGAGTTGTTACAGTCTCCCCATGTTAAAAGAATTGCGTCCTGCAATTCAGTTTGGGTTTCCTTTCAGAATAGTGTTGATGAAGAGGTGTATATACTTGTCTTAATCCTCTTAATACGTGCTAAGTCAATTTGCTATTTTAAGGTGGAATCACATTGGTACGGGTCTCAATTCCTTGATGACGGTTGAACTTGTCGGTGGGTTGTCCTTCGAGAATATAAGTAGAAAATTTGTTTTTTAACAAAAGTTTTACGGTTACTACTTTTCAACATGGCATGGTACTTTCCTGAATTATACATAGGTGATCAGGCTATGTATATTTGAGGGCTAAAGATGCGATGCTCATTTTCGTCAAAATTGTGTTACAATTTGGCTTGCATAATAGAAAGTTAAAGTAAAGTTGACGAAATTTTTACGATACATTAATTGATAGATAATTTGAAATCATTCGGTACAATAGAAATTTAAGCAAAAGTACAACGAGAATCCTAAGGAAACCATAGTCTGAGCATTTTGATGTCATAATCCATGTACGTCAGGTCACTTGATTGTTTCTCTCCTCCTAAGGCATACACCATTCCATGTGCTTCAGTACCTTAGCTTGGTTTCCATGGTTTCGATTCTCCAATTCCGGGCAATCACTCTTGTAGTGCCCTTGATTCCCACATTCATAGCAAGTGATGGTCCTTTGATTGCTAGTAGCAGTAGGATTCCAGCAATCGTTTTTCAAATGGCCAACTTTCTTGCAGTTCGCGCACTTTGCTGTGCACGGGCCATTATGGTAAAACTTACACTTGTTGCACAATGGAAGAGTTCCAGCATACTCCTTCCTTTCACCAGTCCCAGTGGCGTAAGCTTAAGCCACATTCGGCCTCTTGGGAAGTTGTTGTTGAGCTTGGTTGTTGTTATCAAATTTCCTCATGTTTTCAGCTTGCCTCTTAGTATTGGTCGAACCTTCGGACCCATCAAATCATTTGCTTGCTCGATTGCTTTCTTGCAGTGTTTTTAGCCTTAGCCGACATACACATGTCCTTGAATCATGTATGGGAAGTCCCACCCTACATCCCTTCTCCACCTCAGTCAGATTCCCCCTCGGGAAAGTTTCTCCACCGCACACATCAATGCTAATTCCTGAAAGCGTTGGGTATAACCTACAACGTCAGTACACTTTACCTTCAGGTTTAAGATTTTGATCTCCAACTTTTTGATCTCACTTCTTGGACAGTACTTGGCAGTCATTATTTTCAAGAGAGTTTTCCAGGGCATGCCATAAGCAGCATCATGACCAACTGTCTTGACATAGGAGTTTCACCATGTTAAAGCATCACCAAGAAGAGTGCAAGTAGCAAACTTGACTTGGTTCTCGACTGCACAATTACTAATATGGAAGACAGTCTCCATTCATTCAAACCACTGAGTTAGACCAACATGACTCCTTCCCCCTCCTTTTCCCTTTTCCCTTCCCCTCCCATTCAATACCCTTGAAGTTCAAGGGTTGACATTTGAGGAAGTCACTGTAGGTGCACTCACGAGTAGGGCGCACAGGTCTCGTAATACCACTTCCAGAACCTTGGCTTCCATCGCCATTGAGGTTAGTGTTTCTTTGAATTTCTTGCTCAGCCAAAGCATCAGCCATGCCTTGGGATATCAATACCTGATAGTAGCATCAGTCATTAGGGTAGTGGCGGTGGCAGTGGCAGGGGCGGTTCTGGTTCTGGTTCTGGTTCCTCTTCTTGGAGGAATTTTCTTCAAAATCACAGAGTAATAAAATGAAATTAGTTTAGTTCTCTAAGTCGTGCTCCAAAGATGAAATGTTATGGGATGATATGTTAAAGTTATGTAAGGGTTTTTGGACATCGTGTCTACTTGTAATGTTTTGAGGAATGTTTAAGTTTATTATATAAATAATTGTAAGATATACGTAAGGGAAATGTATACGTATATATATGTATGTCATATAAGCACGTAAACAAGTAGTGTATATGCACACGAAAAGTTTGATGTGATGCAATTTTTGTGAAAACGGTTATAGTCTAGGTAAATATGCAACCTAGTTCTCTATAACCTTGGCTCTGAATACCAATCTGTAACACCCCCAAAATGGGTCGCAGCGGAATATGGTCTGAGAGTGTTACTTCATGAGTACTTTTGCACAAGCTATGAGAGAACGACCTCTAAATGTGTCGTTTGAAAAGAAATATTGTATTGTTTAGACTCCAATGCACATCAAGTAAGCCAAGCATCTAATTCACATGAAAAAAACATGCTTAAAAGTGTCAACATAAACTTGGTGAGTTCATAGGTTTGTTTAAGTATGAATGTTGAACTAAATATTTGCAAAGTGTGTATGACTATTTCAACCCTTATAATAGTCGCAAAAATGTATGTTGAAACCATAGATTTGTAAAGTATGCATGACCATTTCAATCCTTAAATAGTCACAAAAATGTACGTATGAAAGTTGGACCGTAATTGTTCAAAGAGTATGTATGATAATTAAATTAGGTTTAAAATTAATTAGTTTAATTACTTTTAATTAAATCAGTAACTTTTGGGCATTTTTATATTTTTAGAATTGTTAATTTTTTCTTTATTTAATTTTATTTTTTTAGAATTTTTATAACTTTTATTTTTTGTCTTTTTCTATTTTCTTAGATTTAATTAGTTAATAATCTTTAAAAATTCATAAAAAATCCAAAAAAAGAAAAAAAAATATTTTTCTTTTTTATAAAATTTTCTTTTGTCATTTAGTGTCTAGGAAAAATATAAAATTTAGTGTAAGCTTAATTTTTCTTAAATTTCAGTTTCTAGCCCGTTTTTTACCGGGTGCGTTTTTGTACCGTTTCTTTTCGTTTAGATGAAAAGACTCCGTTTTAGTTATAGTTTTCTTTATTTTTCAAATTAAGTTAATTAGAATTTAATTTTGATTTTTATTTAATTTTGATTTATTTTTCTTAATTTTTAATATTTAGGTTTACCGATCCTTGATTCTGTTCCCCCGTAATTTAATTTAGATTTGAATTTAGGGATTTCTTTTAACTAATTTTGTTTCCCGTAGTTTTTAAGTCCCTATTTACTATATTTGTTTCCCGTAGAATAAAGTAGATTTTAATTTAATTTATTTTAGTTGTAATTATATCATACCCCCCCCCCTCCATCCCCCCGTGTTCATATACATATATTTCTTCATCATGTCAATTTCTCTTCAAACAGGATAATTTTCAATTGCAGCCTCGTTGGGACATACGACCCGGGAATATCTCTTCCGGAATCTTTTTATCATTGATTCTCATGTATACTATCACACGAATCAAACCTCATAAAGAATATCGACCTATTCTCAAAAATCTTACCGCTAGTTCTAGTGGTAACAAGAAGAAGGGTGTGCAACCTATTATTGAGGTTAGTAATTCAAATCCATTTGATGTTCTTAATTTGGTCGATAATGATGGGGAGTTTGGTACTAATTCAAATCCATTTGATGTTCTTATGAAGGTAAACTTAGGTTGTTGGATAATAACGAGAACCCGCTAGTTCCTACAGGTATTGTGAAAAGTGATAGTGAAGTGGAAGTGGTTTTTGATGAAACTGCTAACTTAAGGATTTCAACGAGTGGTAAAGATGGAAGTGATAAAGGTTATGGTACTAATAGCTTGTTGGAACAATGGAGGGATTCTTATCCGGATAATGATGATTATGACCCGTATGATGACGATATGTACGAGAATCATGATTTGTCCGAGCACCTTCAGTCTATTTGTGATAATCTTGATATCACGGTCCGTGGCAGGAAGAAGAAATAGATTTTTTGATGTTTGTTGAGTCAATTGTAATCTAGTCTTAGTAGTATCCTCTTATGGAGTAGTTGTGCTTGTTATGTTTACTTTTTGCCTATGTAACGGGCTGAGATGTGGGACTTACCCACATCCTTTGTACTGAATCACTTTTTTGGAGTAATACATTTACCGGGGAAACCCTTTACCCAAAAAAGAGAGTAGGTTTCCTACCTCTCAGGAGTTCATAAGGTGTTTTTCCTAGAATGGCTCTAATTAGGATTCGGTTGAGAATGTATGTTGAAGTATCTACGGCGTTACAAAAAAACTTATGGTAATGATTGCTCATTCAACATAGTCTTACTCATTTCTTGAAGTGTCCTATTTTTCCTTTCAACCATGCCATTTGATTGAGGAGTGCGTGGAGCCGAGAAGTTATGTGTAATTCCATTGGCATTACAAAACTCTCCAAATTGAACCTTAGTATCAAATTCCCTACCGTGGTCGGTTCTTATTGACACTATTGTACATCCTAATTGATTTTGAATTTTCTTACTAAATATTTCGAATTGATCGAAGGCTTTAGTTTTGTCCTTAAGGAATCTAGTCTAAGTATACCTAGAGTAGTCATCTACTATGACTAAGGTGTAGCGGTTTCCTCCGTAACTCCGTACGGCGGATGGACCGAAGAGATCCATATGAAGGAGTTCTAAGCATCTAGTCGTTGAGACTATATTCTTAGCTTTGTGACTAGCGTGAGCTTGTTTTCCAATTTTGCAAGCATCACAGAAGTGTTGATCAAACTTAAGCTTAGGTAAGTTTCTAACTAATTCCTTAGATGCTAACGATTGAATGAGACGCATATTGGCGTGACCTAATCTCCTATGCCACAACGTGGAGTTTTCATCAATCGTTGCTAGACAAATTTGGTCTTTTGGCTTATTTCCTAATTTCATCACATATAAGCCTTTCTTCCTAATACCTCTACCTATGACCTTACCATCCTTAGTAATTTCACTATCATGTTCAGAGAAAGTTACTCTACACTTATTATTACATATTTGTCCTACACTTAGCAAGTTAAATCTTAAGTTATCTAATTTTGAGAGAGTCATTCGAAATCGTACCTTTGCCAATGATGTTACCGCGAAGATTGCTACAAAAAATAACATTACCTTTATTGTATGCCTTGTAGCTTGAGAAGAGCTTTCGGTTACCCGTCATGTGTTTAGAGCATCCACTATCTTTTATCCACTCATCGGGTTCTAAGTCGACTCCAAGGCCTATCTATTTATATAAGACAATAACTCAAACATTTGGTCCCTAATATCTCATGGGTCTAAAGTTGTTAGTGCTAAACTTCCATTGCATTTGATGCAATTGGTTGGGATGTGGAAATGGAAGACACATTTCCCATGGCATGTAACTTTGACGTTGGAGATTGTTCCAAGTTACGGGAAAGCCACGAGGTTCATTTTGTCGACCAACGTTCCTTTTTGGTTGCGGTGTATTGGGACGAGGATAATTGTTATTGACTCTTCTAGGTGGTGGAGTTTTTGATCTAAAATTAGGTTTTGAAAATCCAACTCTAGGGTTTGACAATGGCTTATAAATTTATTTACCTTCATTATCACTAGCAACGGGAACTTTGACGTTGTTTACTATTATGTGTTTTGGTCTAGGACCCAAAATAGATTTTTGAAAAGACACACTTTTCTCAGATCCAGGCGTAATGACTGGTGGCATTCCTATAATTGCTTTGGGGGCCACCTGTAAACTATGGGGGGCCGCCCATATTTATGGGACCTCCATCAGAATATGCCTTTTTCTAGGCTTTCACAAATTTTATTTCTTTAGTTTCACTTGATGATGCTTCAAATGAATTAAACCCTAAACCCAATTTTTCTCCGGAGGGTTTTTGATTACTTAACATTTCATTTAGACAATGTGTACTCTTTTTAAATTTAGTTAATCTAATGGCTTCCTCTTTGAGTTTTTCATTATCAATTTTAAGCATATGACACTTTACACATTCAAGATCAACTCCCTTGTTTTTCTCGAGTGTAGACACTTTTTCTTTTAAAATACTAAGTTGATAACGCCTAAATTATACATGTTTTCAGCGGCATTATTTGCATTTATTTGATCATTTCTCGGGAAATTTTGGTACTTAATCAAGTATATTTGCTATTATATGTTCTAGGTACGTGTCGTGGAAGAAAACGGAAGATTACACAAGGATTTGAAGCTTAAACGAAGAAATAACTGAAGATAAAGATCTCCTGACACCTGTTTACTGTTTTGCTCATAACTCAGTCATACGAACTCCATTTTAGTTGATTCAAGCGGCCACGCGAGCAAAATTGAATTATCTACAACTATATAAAAGGCCAACTACTGGAAATGACCAAAAGTATGCCGCACTTGCAGAAAGTGCGGCGCACTTTTAACCAGAACTAAAAAGTCTTTTAACACCCAAAGTGCGGCGGTTTTAGCAAAAGTGAGCCACACTTTCTTCCATCACCAAGTACGCCACACAATATTTCTTGTGCACTGCACTTTCGTTTAAACTTCCCAAAGAAACGGTTAAGTCCCAATAAATACTGAGTGCATTAACTCCTTAAGTGCGCCGCACAAATAAGTTTGTGCGCCTCACTTCTGCCCGATTTCAGCCTATAAAAGGAGTCCTTGGCTCTCTTATTTCACACACCTCTACAAAATTTCTCTCATCAATCCTCACCATATAATCACGAATCTACAAGTGTGGTGACAACACCTTAAGGGTCTGGGTCGATTGTAATAGATATCTTGGGTTATTGGTAATAGTTTTCGGTTAGGAAAACTTGTAATCGCCTTCTTTGATCTTGTAAACGTTGGTATAATTTCTACAACTCTTTTAATATGATGTTTTCTGGAATTTATATGATTGTTATGATCTTCATCTCTTTGATTATGGAGTAGCATGTTTATGCTTGTTTGGGCAATATGTGATCTTTGATATGGAGTGTTTTTATACTTGTTTATTGAAATGGTTAAACATGAATTTCTAAGTGTAAAGGTTAAAAGGATACTTATAAACTTATGTTTTATCATTCCACTTATTATATTGGTTATAATAACTTATAAACGCCGAAAGGATTTGTTGTTATTAATCGATATAATCACTAGTTATATTTAAAGGCCGAAAGGATTTATAACTTGTGATAACTCTATTTTAAACAATATTCCAAACACATCATTATCCAAGTGATCATTGCCTAAACAAACATACTTTAATCATTTGCTTGAATCATCCTTTAATCACTTTCTTTACAACATTCGATATATGCAAGATTTGGTTAATTTGATCCGTGACAATCTTATTAACCTTAGCACCTTAATTACAAACTGTGAAAACTTCAATTCCCGTGGAACGACCTGGACTTACCTAAATAAAAAAACTTTTATCGCTCTTTTTATATATACACGAACGGGTTTTTTACTTCCAGAGTGTTGTGGTTTTGAGTAAATATCGGTATCTCCTAGTATTATAAATTTTAAAACTAGAATAACACACATCAAGTTTTTGGCGCCGTTGCCGAGGAATTGTTTAAGTTGTTATAGTTTGTTGCATATTTTTGGTGCTATTTTATTTCTCAAAAATTTTCAAACCCGCCGTACTGTTTTCTGGCAAAAGGAAACCAAAATCATTTTTCTCCAGGAAGTACGCCGCAGATCTTATTTGTGCGCCGGTTTTCTGCGGTGGTAAACCCAAGAAAGTACGCCGCACTTTCTTGCAGGATTTTTCACAAACCAAAAATTTTGTTTTCAAATACCATAAACAAACCCACAATCTGCTGAAAACAGTATTTAGGTTCTTAATTAATAATTTGGATTTGTATTTTTATACTGATTTATAATTGCCTTGTGTTATTTGTATTTATCTTGTTTATCTTATTATTCGAAAAAAAATAATTTCTTTTATTTATCCTTATTTGCTATATAATTAAATTAAAATATATATAATATATAAATTTAAAAAATTATAAAAAAAAAATATATATGAAAATTATTTATTTTATTTTGAATATTATCCTATTAGCCTTAAATATATATGTAAAAATGTCTTTTTTGCAAAATGCTTAATGTATGTGTAAAATCCTAATCTGTTGGAAAAACTATTAGTAAGTCTAATATATAAATTAAATAAAAATTTAATAGATAGAAAGGTCTTTTGTAAATTTAAAATTATCCAAAAAGAATCCATTCAGATCGAATCACACAATCTTTTCATTGAATCATTTCTATCGTTTATGTCTTTGTCGTTATAAATTATACCCGAAGAGGCTTGTTTAAACCCAACTGATATTCTCGATCTCGATGAGTCATCCTATGTGGGAGAGTGCCTATGATGTTGCCACCGTCTCCTAGTCTGTCATTGTTCATAATTGATGTGATGACATATTTTGTTGATAACAGTACCCACTTGGATAATGATTTGACGAAAAATAAATTCGATGGTTATCTGCGGGCCGATCAGCATGACCACATCCGTGAATTTCTCGTAATCTGCAACATGTTCAGATACGGTGAAACGCAGAGTGAAGCTGTTAAGCTTTTGATATTTCCTTTTTCCTTGTGCGGTGGGTGAAGCTAAAAAGACATGGTTAACGAACTTAAAGAGGAGTTTGTCTATAACATGTGGGATAATTAAGAGAGTTTTATAAACAGATTCTTTCCACCTTCGTTATTTAACCGTCTTTTACTTGAAATCAGAAATTTCTCTCAAAACATATAGTGAAGAAGTTACCGTAAGCTTGGTTTTTTACGACTGAAAAGCATGTTCAAATAATGCATGGGCACGGTCAGACAAAGGAGCTATTATTTAAGTATTCTATCACGGTCTAGACGAATCCACTTAAGCAATCCTGGACAAAACTACCGGAGGAATCTTCCTCTATAAAAGTCTGAATCAAGCTTTTCAATTTCTTGATGACAAAGTCCTTTTCAAACTTGATTGGTCCACTAAATCTCAAAACGATCATCATCAAAAATCTGTTTCCTTCGCCGATGGAAGTGATAGTAATAATGATAATTCTCGATTTATAGAAAAAATTGAGGATATGGATTCTAAATTATAAGCCTGCTTAAATGCAGAATTGCCATTGAGATGCGTAACAATATCATGGACCTTAAGATAACCACACTTCTAAAATAATCACATAAAACGATGACATTGTCGAATGTTGGTGAATCATGAAGCAAATTACATCCAATCTGAAGGTAATAAAAACCAAAATTCTCAAGACTCGTATTCTTACCAATCCTATTATGATCCTAATGATTCCGAGAAATCGCTCACAAAATAAAAAAATGAGGTGAAAAATGATCTTGAAGATTTCAAAAGACATATCCGTAGCATGAGAACTATTCATTGGAAACTTTTTGCCCAAGACGATGGTAAAACTACTGGTGTTTTACCCAACAATGAGTCTAAAACCGTCAACCAAGAACCTCAATCTAAAACTTATCTTGAAAAATTAATTACAAAATTCTTGGATGGTCAAAGAGTTTCAAATATGTTTGTCAAAAACAATGTTAACGATATGATTCTAAAGATAAAGCAAAATGAAAAGAATTTCCAAACTAAAATTAAAAATATGGAAAGAAAAATAGATGAGTGGTCGAAGTCTCAAAACGTCTCTTTAAAACAAACTCCTTGATAGGATGACCTCTACTCCTCAAGCGTCAACACCGAGCAGGAATTGTCGTATTTTACCAAGAGTGAAAATCCCGTTGGTTCTTCCGTAACAATTAAGTTTCTCTTATATTTATTTTTCCTGCTTATCCTACTTTTAAGTTATTTTCTAATTATGCATAATGCTCAACTTAAGTGTGGGGGGGAAATGAATTGGAAAATCAGACTCATTATTAAAAGTATAAACTTTTGTTCGCCCTCGGTATTCTAAAAATCTAATCTTATTTATAAATTTCTTTTGTCACTTAGATTAATATATTAGAATAAAACTTAATAAATAAAGCAGATCTAACTCGGGATCGATGACATTACTTACGCATTTATACCAATCACCTAAAAAATGTAAGGTTTAGATCTTTAGGAATTCAGGTATCCATCTTTGATACTTAAGATAATTTTTGCCTTTAGCTTTCTCGAGTTAAGGTTTGAATGCAACTGCAAGTGTTTCATCCGTCGTTACGGCTGTGTATTTGTAGTTTGTCGCCTTTTCTGGAGCATTGGTATCGTTTTAAAATTATATGAGTGTGCCGGTGATTTATTGATTCTAGAACTTGTGCTTGAAATCATTACGAGACCGCAGTGAGATCACGTTCGTATGATAGAGGTATTTTTATGTGATCAAGAGGCCAACTTAAGAATTTAAATATAACCCAAATAAAACCCAATCTGTAGCACTCCTCTTTTTTTAGTGTGCTACATACTCCAAAGTTTAAACGTAGATACCATTTCAATTCATTTCTCTTATATCCACTAACAACAAAAATACAAAAAAATAAAACTTTATAGCCTACGCAATTACCCCAAGTGCGAAAGTCCAACGGATTGTTGCAAGTTGCTCAGGTAGATGGTTACTTTATGCTGATATATATTCTGGATCGCAACCAAGAGTTGCTATAAAATGGTGTGCTATTTCAACAAAGATGAAGATTGATCAAACCTGATTATTATGAAATATTTGTGTGTTATAACTCTTATAATAAGTGGTGTAGAATTGTAGTTATTTGAATAATGCAGAGTGGAACATGAAAGCACAAAAAAACCAACACACAAAACGCGTGCGACAAGACATGCATAACAACAGATCAGATATGTCACGGTCACTGACAAATGTGTGAGGCATATTGTTATATCATTATTGTACGAGATTGAGTTTGAGGTTGAGATATTCGATAACCTTGCAGGTTTGTGGATTGTCGTAACTAGCAACATGGGTTCTTGAACTTGTCGACATTTATATTATAAAACCAATTCCAGTATATATTTCTCATGCCATATCCACACCCTTATTAATCCTTCAGCCATGTACGTTACAACCCTGTAATAGAGTCCTCTTTATGTATATTTTAAAAATACTTAAAAAAAAAGAAAAGAAAAAAATTTATGAAATTAGTTTTTAAAGGAAACCCTGCCCTCAACGCCTAACCGACCTCCCCGGTACAACAACCCCACCCCCCGCCCGCATTTCTCCCCGAGTAAATGCCAATCAACAACCCAGCCTCGCATACCCACCGCTACCTCTGACCACCAACATACCACCTCGAACCCACCAACCATACCTTTACCAGCCCCACCCCCCCCCCCCGCCCCCGCCCCCCCTTCCCTCCCCCACCATTCCAATCCCCAGGTCTCACAGCCCCATCACCACCGCCGCACATCCCCCCCCCCCCCCCACCAACCCCCCCCCCCACACACTCTAGTCCGATGTCCCCACGCAAACCCACCGCCTTAACCATAATCACTAGAATCCCGCAAAACCCACCCAACTTACTCGCCCCCCACCCAATTATCATACCTGTCCCAAGAACTTACCCGAAAAGTAAACAAGAACTCAGCAAACATGAGACAGCACCACGACCATACCCCAGAGGCCCCTCAGCTCCTCCAAACCCAATATAAACACCACACATCCCACCCCACCGCTATATATCGACCCACAATACTAATCCAACACGTATCGTGATCAACGACCAGAACACACCCAGTGAGCATCTTAGGGTGACAAGTCACCCAACACTGTAAAACCCAAAAAAGCTCATCCCAACCCATAATTTAAAAAACGACTTATATTATGTAATGACAAAGCTAAAATTTTTACTTATTTGCGCTTGAGTGGCAAGCCAACTCTATAATTGTAGGTTGTGTTAGATGCCTTATACACTTTAGTTAATAATAAAACCAACTAAATTATAACCATAAATAACAAAATAATCATGAATTTTATACATTAAATGAATATTAGAGACACATAGAACCTTGTTTGTAAATATTTATTAAAATATTTTTTCATAGTAGGGCAGCAAAGTATTTACAGTTGGAGAGGATTTGCATAACGCTCAATATACTACATAATTATTATAAGACTTATCTATGCTTTTATGCATACTTATTGGTTAAATATAAGAACTATTGGTATAAAATATAATATATTTGTCATTGTAGGTTCATGTGGTGTATCGTGGAAGAAAACATGAAGATTTGAAGCTTAAACGAATAAATAACTCAAGTTGAAGGCTTCCTGACACCTGTTCACTGTTTTGGTCATAACTCGGTCATACGAACTCCGTTTGACGTGATTCTGGCGGCTACGCAAAGAGAATTCAATTATCTACAACCTTGAAAAAGGCCAAGTGCTAAAAATGACCAAAACCGCCGGTATTACACTCAAGAGAGGCACACTTTATGAAGATGCAATTAATTTGATAATTTGGTCCAAAATCCATCCACATACATTCTCAACTTGGTCCCCAAGTAATCTCTAGCCTATAAATATAGCCTTTGGGAGCTTGGGACAAAATCATCTCATCATATATTATATACATACAATTCACAAGAAGAAGATCCAAGAAAGTGTCAAAGTACGCCGCACTTATCACAAGTGAGCCGCACTTTCCACCATCAAGAAGTACACCGCACATTTTATTATGTACGCCGCACTTCCTATCAAGTTTAAGACAATTAAATGGAATTAAATGCTAATCGCATTAACACCCTAAGTGCCCCACACAATTTATTATGTCCGTCGCACTTTTACCCCAAAATCAGCCCATAAACAATGGACAAATTTTACCACATTTCCATCATCTCTCACACACAATTCTCCCCTCATCCACCACCATCTAATCACAAATTTCAAGAGTAGTGATAGTACTTAAGAGTTCGGGACGATAGGAATTGATAGCTTGGTTTTTAGAATAGTTTTCGATTGGGAAAACTAATTGCCAAATCATTGAACTTCTAATCATTTGGTATAATTTATATAACTCTTTTAATATGAAGTTTTCTGAAATTTATATGATTGTTATGATCTTCATCTCTTTGATTATGGAGTAGTCGTTTTATGTTTGTTTGGGCGATATGTGGTCTTTGATATGGAGCGTTTGGATATGTGTTTATTGAATTGGTAAAACATATTTTATATAAGAGTATAGGCCGAAAGGGTTCTTTATATATGTGTTCTATCATTCCACTTATTAGATTGGTTATAGTAACTTATAAAGGCCGAAAGGATTTGTTGTTACTAATCGATATAATCACTAGTTATATTTAAAGGCCGAAAGGATTTGTAACTTGTGATAACTCTATTCTCTAAACTTGTAAACACTATCCTAAAAACTTCTATGTCTTAGTTATCATTGCCTATACAAACATACTTTAATCATTTGTTTCAAATCATCTTTTATTCCTTTCTTTACAATATTCGATATATGCACGATTTGGTTAATTTGATAAGTGACAATCATTTTAGCCTTAACACCTTAATTACAAACTGTGAAAACTACAATTCTCTTGGGACGACCTGGACTTACCTAAGCTATACTATACACGGAAGGGTATACTTGCCCGTGTTGTGTTTTTAGTAAAAATCGGTATTTCTAGTATTATAAATTTAAAGCTTGTAAAACACATATCATCTAACAAGTACCCTGAGGGCATCGGTTAAACCGCATTTATTAAATACAAACTTTCCTTTTAAAATTGAATTTGCATTAAACACACATTAATTAAACTTGTAAATTTCCATAATTAGATTTGATCTTTAATTCAATAAACTCAAACTTTCCTTTTATAATAACATTAAACCTTGCGCAGAGGGTGCCCGTTAGACAATCCATTTATATATATAACAAAATTGTTACAAGCTATCAAAAGAGAACATTATCGCAATGGACATGCCCATGTAATTTTAACTACAAAACAAGCTTGTATAAACACAGCTTTACTAAAAAAAGCATTCTATCAATCAATACAGAGTGCTCATTCAAACTTCAACTTATCAATCTTTGAAGTTTCTTACAGTTAATGTTTATTGCTACTAGTACTAGTAACTACTACTATTTGCCGCTACTTCCAACTCCTACCGCTAGTTTTGCTATATATACCAAATAAACTTCAATTAGCTTCTAAGAGAAGAGCTTACGGACTTCACAAGCTCCCGTGAATTTGTTGTCAAACAAAGCTTATATATATTAGAAGTTAACTTAATATAAAAGCTTAAGCTCAACCGGATAACATCAATGTATCAAACATGTTATCGTAAGTTGGACTTACATACATTTTTCTGTGGTTGATTTGGCCATCAAAAATTCAAAATTTTATTTTATTTCCTTAATAAATCAAGCACCAAAACAATATAACATAAGTGTAACTCAATATAATAATGTATTAGTAACCAACCAAAAAAGTTCGCATAATCCTTATAATCAAGTGTAACTGAGTAGATTAAGATTCGAAAACAACAACGAAAACATAAGTGAATTTCCCAAACACATGTTGAATTCATAGTCGCGAAAATCAAGTTATAATGCCATTTGGAGACTTCATCGAGAGACGGGCAACACTATCTTCTATAGAGAGGAAAAGCATGTAATCATCGCCACCAACATTGTAATGCGCAAGAGAGAGATTATCCTCCATATCACCGGCTTTTATACTGATGAGTTTCTGTTTGTTTGCAGGCACATGATACACTTGAGCAATCCTATCTTTCAAACTGCCCACCGTCTCGGATAGAAACTGGACATTAACGTTCACTACTCTAGAAAATTGATAGTTCATTGGTATGCATATAGAAACACTAACAGGTCCCTAACACAATGCAATTAATTACCCGTCAAGAGCACAATCATTTTTTTTATCAAATTATCTATAGAAATAAAAAGATAGTTCAAATAAATGTAACCCGAATTGTTGAGTTAATAAAAAAAAAAAAAAAAACTAAGAACTTGTCCCTCTGAATAAATCATGATCTGGGTAGCGTTTCTTCACCGAAAATCCTTTAAAATCAACTTCATCATCTGGGAGAACCTCAGTGTGCATCTTCCAGCTCCTCACGATTTTTCTATGTTGTCGAATATATTGTATATCACGAGTAGATTCGTTATAACGATCCTTTCCATCGTGAGCTGCTTTTGGCAACATTATACATTAGCAAAAATATTTAGTCCAAAATACATGAATGAAACACATAAGGGATGTTCATGGTTTCTATAGAGAGGGAGTGCTTATAGCAATGAATTCCGCAATCATACCACACCTAAATTTTAACAATTTAACAACGTGTGATGTTCTTGAGCCTATTTATAAGTATATAACAACGTGACCAGTTGTTCTGTCGAATTAGTAATATGCAGACAAAAACGAATATATCACAAATTAAAACTATTTTGTTGTAGCTAAAAAACAATGAAAATAATATACCAGCTAGTCCATTTGTGCATATGAAGTAACTCCTGAGTTCTTTTGTTATATTCTTCAAAATCTTGATAGTATCTATAGACAAATAGATGACAAAAAGATTACTCAAAAAGCTTCGGATGATATGTATGACAATCCTAGAACCAAAATGTAATATCGAATCAATTTAAGAAACCTACCGTACAACAGGCCGCCGCCCCCTCGTCTTCCATCACCACCTTCGTTGTTCGTTTTAGCATAGTGATGGTTTGCATGAAGATCCGACATCATTTTCATTGATGGTGGTGAAGAATTGTTTAAGAAAAAATGATGGTGGTGAAGATGGTGATATTTGGTTATATATAATATTCAAAGAGTAACTGAAAAGATGAGAAGATACAACATTTGAAACGCCTTCATTTATCATGGAATAATGCTATGATTAATTGTTGGACCAAAACTGAACTTTAGGTTTAAACTCAAAAATAAAAAAAATGTTTCAAACTATTAAGACTCACCATTAATTACTTAGACCGAATCTTTTATAATATAAGATTCAATTTCTCTCTTTTACATGTCTCATGGTTATCAATTTTTAGAAAGTATTAAACTGTATGCATAGGGAAAAGGAAAACAAACTAGTTTATGAATTATTTACTCTATAACATTTAGTTACTTTGCATCTTTAAAATCATTTTTGCATCAGTTTATATATTTGGCATTTTTTTACTTTACAAAAACATGTAAAATTTCAAAAATAGTTGTTGGTGACTGGGTTATGATTATGGCGCGATCAAGGAGCATGTGGATATATGAGCTTGTAGATTTAAATGTTGATTGTGATATGTTATGGGGTTCATTTTATTTTTTTTTGGTCTGAGATAGTGGTGAGCGTTCTAAACCTAATTCAATTATTTATTGTTTACTTATTATTGTATTAATGTTTCTTAAATTTATAACTGGTTGCTTATTATTATGATAGATTAGTTTATTTATGTGTTTGTTTAGAAATTGGTGGTTAACATGTTTTGATTAATTTGGAGAAGTTGTTCATGGTGATATTAGTTGTTAGTTTAGGTTAGCATATTGGCTAGAGGTTAGGTTAACCGTTTTTGGTAACGGCTAATTTAACCGAGTAGCTGATAACAGGAGACATCCAATCTTCAGTTTACTTAGATTGTTTTTATTCGATTTGACGGGTAAAAGCCGTTTGAACGAATATAAATTATCTAGTAGTCAATATTTTAACATAGATTATCAACTCCTTGGTTTAGTATGCGCGCATAAGGGTTAAATTTGATATAAAAAAGTATAAAGAGATTAAATCTTGTACGAGTTTTTAGATCACCAAAATAACTACATTATTAATCGTGATATTTTAACAACCGTTTCTAGACAAATATATTCCCGTAGATTATGTTCTTATCCTTTTGCTTGTTCCCGTAGTTTGCGTTTAGATATTGTTTTCCTTAGATTTATTGGTAGATCTGCATTTCTCGCATTTATTTATATATTAGACTTAAAACCAAACCTTGGGCGATAACTCAGCATCAAACAAAACTTGATTAACGTATCTCAATTTCACCACTCCTTTGAAACAATACTCGGGGTGAGATCAATGTCAGCAACATTGGGGTTTCATGAACTGTCGACATGATATAAATATGCAACCAAATTCCAGTATATATTTCCCATGCCTTATCCACACCCTTATTAATCCTTAGCATGTAGGTTACAACCCGAATAGAGTCCTCTTTTGATATTTATACCTGGTGCTTACACCATATCGGTAAAGTTTTGTTTCTTGTACAAGCTTATGGTATGAAATGAGTCATGTCTGAGCAAATGAGTGTGCTTTCCTTTTTACCCTCTATTACATCACATACGAGTGTTTGAGTAAATTATACTTTTCCTTATTCGTGAGGTGCTTAGTCATGTTATAACAGCTTGAGAATATTTGGGTATTGTCAAACATCTCTGTTTTCACATATTGATAATCCAAAAACATTTTTTATAATTCTAATTTTGTTATGCAAAGCTTATTATTTTTCTTTATTTTGCTTGAGGGCAAGCAAACTCTTAAGTGTAGGGGGTGTTTGTGCCTTTTACACTTATTTATAATAAAACCAACATTATTTTCAATATTTTCAAAATTTTCAGAATTTTTAATTTTTTGTATTTTGTCACTTAGGAACCTTGTTTTTAAATTATTATTTTTTATTTTTTGCTTGAGGGCAAGCAAAGTTTAAGTGTGGGAGGATTTGATAACGCTCAAATTATACATATTTTTATATGCGTTATCTATGCTTTTATGCATACTTATTGGTTAAATATAAGAACTATTGGTATAAAATATAATATATTTGTCATTGTAGGTTCATGTGGTGTATCGTGGAAGAAAACATGAAGATTTGAAGCTTAAACGAATAAATAACTCAAGTTGAAGGCTTCCCGACACCTGTTCACTGTTTTGGTCATAACTCGGTCATACGAACTCCGTTTGACGTGATTTTGGTGGCCACGCAAAGAGAATTCAATTATCTACAACCTTGGAAAAGGCCAAGTGCTAGAAATGAACAAAACCGCCAATATTACACTCAAGAGAGGCACACTTTATGAAGATGCAATTAATTTGCTAATTTGGTCCGAAATCCATCCACATACATTCTCAACTTGGTCCCCAAGTAATCTCTAGCCTATAAATACAGCCTTTGGGAGCTTGGGTCAAAATCATCTCATCATATATACACATACAATTCACAAGAAGAAGATCCAAGAAAGTGTCAAAGTACGCCGCACTTATCACAAGTGCGCCGCACTTTCCACCATCAAGAAGTACACCGCACATTTTATTATATGACCGTACACTTTTACCCCAAAATCATCCTATAACTAGTGGACGAATTTTACTCATTATCATCATCTCTCACACACAATACTCCCCTCCAACACCACCAGTCTCATTACATATTTCAAGAGTAGGTGCATAGTAATTAAGATTCAGGGCGATAGGAATGATAGCTGGTTTTAGAAATAGTTTTCAGATTCCGGAAACTAATTGCCAAATCATTGAACTTCTAATCATTTGGTAAAGAATTTAATATAACTCTTTTAATATGAAGTTTACTGGAACAAATTTTATATGATGTTATGATTCTTCATCTCTGTGATTATGAGTAGCCGGGTTAATGTATTGTTTGGGCGATATGTGGTCTTTGATATGGAGCGTTTGGATATGTGTTTATTGAATTGGTAAAACATATTTTATATAAGAGTATAGGCCGAAAGGGTTCTTTATATATGTGTTCTATCATTCCACTTATTAGATTGGTTATAGTAACTTATAAAGGCCGAAAGGATTTGTTGTTACTAATCGATATAATCACTAGTTATATTTAAAGGCCGAAAGGATTTGTAACTTGTGATAACTCTATTCTCTAAACTTGTAAACACTATCTTAAAAACTTCTATGTCTTAGTTATCATTGCCTAAACAAACATACTCTAATCATTTGTTTCAAATAATCTTTTATTCCTTTCTTTACAATATTCGATATATGCACGATTTGGTTAATTTGATAAGTGACAATCATTTTAGCCTTAACACCTTAATTACAAACGGTGAAAACTACAATTCTCTTGGGACGACCTGGACTTACCTAAGCTATACTATACATGGAATGGTATACTTGCTCGTGTTGTGTTTTTATTAAAAATCGGTATTTCTAGTATTATAAATTTAAAGCTTGTAAAACACATATCATCTAACAAGTACCCTGAGGGCATCGGTTAAACCGCGTTTATTAAATACAAACTTTCCTTTTAAAATTGAATTTGCACTAAACACACATTAATTAAACTTGTAAATTTCCATAATTAGATTTGATTTTTAATTCAATAAACTCAAACTTTCCTTTTATAATAACATTAAACCTTGCCCAGAGGGTGCCCGTTAGACAATCCATTTATATATATAACAAAATTGTTACAAGCTATCAAAAGAGAACATTATTGCAATGGACATGCCCATGTAATTTTAACTACAAAACAAGCTTGTATAAACACAGCTTTACTAAAAAAAACATTCCTATCCTCAAATCATAGAGCTCCATTCAAACTTCAACTTATCAATCTTTGAAGTTTCTTACAGTTAATGTTTATTGCTACTAGTACTAGTAACTACTACTATTTGCCGCTACTTCCAACTCCTACCGCTAGTTTTGCTATATATACCAAATAAACTTCAATTAGCTTCTAAGAGAAGAGCTTACGGACTTCACAAGCTCCCGTGAATTTGTTGTCAAACAAAGCTTATATATATTAGAAGTTAACTTAATATAAAAGATTAAGCTCAACCGGATAACGTTAATGTATCAAACATGTTATCGTAAGTTGGACTTACATACATTTTTCTGTGGTTGATTTGGCCATCAAAAATTCAAAATTTTATTTTATTTCCTTAACAAATCAAGCACCAAATAAAAAAAAAAAAAAACAATATAACATCAGTGTAAACTCAATATAATAATTATAGTAACCACCAAAAAAGTTCGCCTAATCCTTATAATCATGTGTAACTGAGTATATAAATTCGAAAACAACAACAAACTTAAGTGAACTTTCCCAAACACATTTCAATTCATATCCCGAAAATCAGTTAATAAATCCATTTTGGAGACTTCATCAAAAGGGGAGACGGGCAACACTACTTCTAAGAGAGGAGAAAAAGCATGTAATCATCGCCACCAACATTGTAATGCGCAAGAGAGAGATTATCCTCCATATCACCGGCTTTTAGACTGATGAGTTTCTGTTTGTTTGCAGGCACATGATACGCTTGAGCAATCCTATCTTTTAAACTGCCCACTGTCTCGGATAGAAACTGGACATTAACGTTCACTACTCTAGAAAATTAATAGTTCATTGGTATGCATATAGAAACACTAACAGGTCCCTAATACAATGCAATTAATTACCCGTCAAGAGCACAATCAATTTTTTATCAAATTATCTATAGAAATAAAAAGATAGTTCAAATAATGTACCGAATGTTGAGCTAAGAACTTGTCCTCAGATATAAGATCTTGAGCTGGGAGCGTTTCCTTCCCGAAGAGATGCATAAAATCAACTTCATCATCTGGGAGAACCTCGGTGTGCATCTTCCAGCTCCTCATGATTTTTCTATGTTGTCGAATATATTGTATATCACGAGTAGATTTATTATTGTAATAACGATCCCTTTCCATCGTGAGCAGCTTTAGCACAATATACAATAGCAAAAATAATTAGTCCAAAATACATGAATGAAACACATAAGGGATGTTCATGGTTTCTATAGAGAGGGAGTGCTTGATATGCATGAATTAGCAATCATACCACGCCTATTTTTTTGAACAATTTTAACAACGTGTGATGTTCTTGAGCCTATTTATAAGTATATAACAACGTGACCAGTTGTTCTGTCAAATTAGTAATATGCAGACAAAAACGAATATATCACAAATTAAAACTATTTTGTTGTAGCTAAAAACAATGAAAATAATATACCAGCTAGCATATGAAGTAACTCCTGAGTTCTTTTGTCATATTCTTCAAAATCTTGATAGTATCCATAGACGGTAATAAGATGACAAAAAGGTTACTCAAAAAGCTTCGGATGATATGTATGACAATCCTAGAACCAAAATGTAATATCGAATCAATTTAAGAAACCTACCGTACAACATCTACCCCCCACCCCCCCCCCCGCCCCTCCCCCTCCCTCCCCCCCCCACCCCCCCGCCCCCTCGTCTTCCATCACCACCTTCGTTGTTTGTTTTAGCATAGTGATGGTTTACATAAAGATCCGACATCATTTTCATATGATAGTGGTGAAGAATTGTTCACGAAAAAAAAATGATGGTGTGAAGAGGTGATATTTGGTTATATATAATATTCAAAGAGTAACTGAAAAGATGAGAAGATACAACATTTGAAACGCCTTCATTTATCATGGAATAATGCTATTATTAATTGTTGGACCAAAACTGAACTTTAGGTTTAAACTCAAAAATAAAAATAATGTTTCAAACTATTAAGACTCACCATTAATTACTTAGACCGAATCTTTTATAATATAAGATTCAATTTCTCTCTTTTACATGTCTCATGGTTATCAATTTTTAGAAAGTATTAAACTGTATGCATACGGAAAAGGAAAACAAACTAGTTTATGAATTATTTACTCTATAACATTTAGTTACTTTGCATCTTTAAAATCATTTTTGCATCAGTTTATATATTTGGCATTTTTTTACTTTACAAAAACATGTAAAATTTCAAAAATAGTTGTTGGTGACTGGGTTATGATTATGGCGCGATGAAGGAGCATGCGGATATATGTGCTTGTAGATTTAAATGTTGATTGTGATATGTTATGGGGTTCATTTTATTTTTGTTCTTGATATATGGTGACTTCTAATCCTATTTCAATTATTTATTTTTACTTTATTATTTTATTAATGTTTGCTTATATTTTATTACCATTGCTTATTATTATGATAGATTAGTTTATTATAAGGTGTTTGTTTAGATTTGTGGTTAACATGTGTTGATTATTTGGGAAGTGTTGAAGGTGATATTATTGTTTTCTGTTTAGGTTAGCATATTGACTAGAGGTTAGGTTAGCGGTTTTTTGGTAACGGATAATTTAACCGAGTAGCCGATAACTGGAGACATCCAACCATCAGTTTACTTAGATTGTTTTTATTCGATTTGACGGGCAAAAGCCATTTGAACGAATATAAATTATCTAGTAGTCAATATTTTAACATAGATTATCAACTCCTTGGTTTAGTATGCGCGCATAAGGGTTAAATTTGATATAAAAAAGTATAAAGAGATTAAATCTTGTACGAGTTTTTAGATCACCAAAATAACTACATTATTAATCGTGATATTTTAACAACCATTTCTAGACAAATATATTCCCTTAGATTATGTTCTTATCCTTTTGCTTGTTCCCGTAGTTTGCGTTTAGATATTGTTTTCCTTAGATTTATTGGTAGATGTGCATTTCTCGCCTTTATTTATATATTAGACTTAAAACCAAACCTTGGGCGATAACTCAGCATCAAACAAAACTTGATTAACGTATCTCAATTTCACCACTCTTAAAAAAAAAAAAAAAAAAAAAAAAAAAAAAAAAAAAAAAAATAAAAAAAAAAAAAAATAAAAAAAAAAGAGAAAAAAGAAAAAGCAACAATACTTGGGAGATCAATACTTAACGTATCTCAATTTCACGCATAGTATTTCTCTAAGATAGATGTTAGGTCTGGATATCATCAGCTATGGGTGAATGAGGATGACATTCCAAAAACTTCATTTAGAACTCGATATGGACATTTCGAGTTCACTATAATGCCCTTTGGTCTGACAAACGCACTAGCAATATTTATGGAATTGATGAACCGAGTGTGTAGTCCATATCTAGAAAAGTTTGTTATTGTGTTCATAGATGATATCTTGATTTACTCTAAGACTCGGGAAGAGCATGAGTTGCACTTAGGATCAGTCTTAGAACTACTCAAGAGAGAGAAACTATAGGCTAAGTTTTCCAAATGTGAATTCTGGTTGCAAGAAGTATAGTTTCTTAGACATGTGATTAATGGTGGAGGTATTCACGTAGACCCTAGCAAGATTAAGGTTGTTAAGAGTTAGGAAGCTCTTAGAACTCTGAAAAAAGTTCGTTTATTTTTGGGTTTGGTAGGGTATTACCATTGATTCATTGAAAAATTTTCTAAGATTGCTAAGCCACTTACAATCTTGACCTAGAAAAGTAAGACCTTTGATTGGGGTGAGGAGCAGGGGGGAAGGGGGTGGGGGGGGGGGGGGGGTGGAAGAAAGGGGGGAAGGAAACATTTCAAACTTTGAAGGATAAGTTGTGTAATGCACATGTTCTAGCTCTCTCTGATGGATCAGAAGATTTTTTAGTATACTGTGATGCTTCAGGGTTAGGACTAGGTTATGTATTGATGCAAAGAGGAAAGGTGATAGCATATGCATCTAGGCAGTTGAAAATCTATGAGAAAAATTACACTGACCAAGATTAGGAGTTAGCTGGCTGTTGTGTTGCTCATAAGACTGGAGACACTACTTATATAAGACAAAGAATATTATCTATACTGACCATAAGAGTCTCTAGCATATCTTTAACCAGAAGGAACTAAACATGCGTCAACGTCGCTGGATAGAGCTTTTCAGCGACTATGACTGTGAAATTAGCTACCATCCTGGTAAGGCGAATGTAGTAGCCGATGCACTGAGTAGGAAAGAGAGGATTAAGCCTAGGAGAGTTAGAGCTATGAACATGACCCTTCAGTCGAGTATCAAGGATAGGCGATAACTAAGCGGCTCAGAGGGCGGCATCATCTGAGATTGCAGAATTCATCAGGACTTGATGAATGGGTGAAACGAGGAGTGAAAGGACATTGTACTAAGCACTTAGATTTAAATATGGTGCCTTTGAAGGTTATGTGAGAACCCTGATAATGGATGAGGCCCATATGTCAAAGTACTCTATAGACCCAAGGGCAGACAACATACAATAACCTTAGGGATAGGTATTGGTGGCCAGGAATGAAGAAGGATGTAGCTATGTATGTCTCAAGTGTTGACCTGTTGAATGTTAAAGCTGAGCACGAGAGCCATCTGGCTTTGCTGCAACAAACCCGTGAGATTCTAGAATTGGGGGGGGGTTGGAAATGGGAGAATCTAGCCATGGACTTTTTAACGAAACTACCAAGGACTAGTCATGGGCATGATTCAATCAGGGTCGTTGTAGATCGATTGACTAAGTCAGCTTATTTTCTACATATGCTAGAAGATTTTAAGATGGATAGATTGGCTAGGCTTTATCTAAATGAGATCGTGGCAAGGCATGGAGTGCTAGTCTCGATTATATCCGACCGGGATGGTCATTTCACCTCAAGGTTTTGGAAATCAATGCAAGAAGCATTAGGAACTTGGTTAGACATGAGTATGGCTTACTATTCTTAGACCGATGGTCAGAGTGAGCATACTATCCAGACTCTAGAAGACATGCTCAGTGCATGCGTCCTTGACTTCGGGGGAAGTTGGAATGTTCATCTTCCATTGGTTGAGTTTTCATACAATAATAGTTATCAGTCAAGTATTAGGTGTGCACCTTTTAATGCCTTGTATGGCAGAAAGTGTCGCTCACCAATCCTATGAGCATAGATTAAAGGAGGTCAGTTGATAGGGCCTGAGATAGTGCAAAAAACCACTAAGAAAATCTTACAGATCAAACACAGGCTTAAAACTACGCGTGATAGCCAGAAAATCTATGCAGAAAAGAGAAGGAAACCTTTGGAATTCTAGGTAGGACATCATGTTATGCTCAAAGTCGCACCTTGGAAAGGTGTAGTATGCTTTGGGAAGAAACAGAAGTTAGCACCTAGGTTGTAGGAACTTTTGAGATAACTGAGAGGATCGGTAAGGTAGCCTATTGACTGAGACTACCTCAAGAGTTGAACAGTGTTCATGACACATTCCACGTGTCGAACCTTAAAAAGTGTTTGGCTGATCCAACACTTCAAGTACCTTTGGACGAGATCCAAGTTGATGATAAGTTGAATTTTGTAGAAGAGCCTGTGGAAATCTTAGAGAGAGAGAGAGTTCAAGAAGCTTATACATAGTAGAATTGCCATCGTCAAGGATCGAAGGAATTCAAAACGAGGACCTGAATTCACGTGGGAGCGTGGAGATCAAATAAAATTTAAATACCCACATGTGTTTAGTTCTAGCTCTAGCTGAATTTCGAGGGTGAAATTCTTTTTAAAGGGGTAGAATGTAACCCTTGCCCTTTTCTGAGGTTTGAATGTTCTAATTTAGTCCTTTGACTATTTGACTATTGTCAATTTTGTTAGAACAAGTTACCGTGTTGTCAGTATTGAATGAATAGTTATCATGGTTATCTTATCATTACTGTACTTAAATTAATCCTTTTTAGATGATTTTATCTATGTCACATGATACCGAAGAACGGATTAGTTCCGTGTATATCTTGAGTTATCTTAAAAACGAGTCCCGACATATCCGTTAATGTTCAAATCAAATTTAGATAATCTAACTATGAAATATGTCGTGTGAATAATCTAGATTCTTAGAAAAGTATTTTTGAGTCCGTTAAAAATACTAGGAAACTTCAGGTAACATTTTAAATTGGCGAAACTTGAGTCTTAAGCAAACCCGACACAAAAATAAGTAATCTCGAGCCCCTTTGGGATGCCTAACTGGTCGAACAAGGAAGAGGGAGCAATGAGACAAAAATTAGTGCTAATCCTTCCATGGTACATTACCACCATGTCCAATATCATTTCCACACAAGTTGTGTCACACTCCGACTAAGGCGGAAACACGGGATGTGACAAAGAATGATAATCATAACACAAGATACAAGATAGAGAAAACTAAAACGCATTAATAAAGTGTCATGACATTCTCCGACCTTAAGAACAGACTTAAGAGAAGACATATCCCAAAACACATCACATAGTCAACAAGACTTACAAATTCAAAATGTCCCACGTAGGGGATAGTACTATACTTAAACATCCAAAATCCAAATACTAAAATACCACCAATATCCCAATGCTAGTCTCTCAAAGGATGATCCATACCAGATGGCTCTTAAGGTCTGCTAAAATTGATACAAAACTTCACTGCTCATTAACAATACCTGAAAATGATACTCGAAAGGTCAACAATAATGTTGGTGAGCTCGTAGGTTTGATTATAACCCAAAAGCTGTGCCAATATTTTAAGTAGTGGACAATTGTGCCAAATGACAGTGAATACATGCAAAAACCTTAATTCCCAACATAGCAACACCCTTCTATCAAGGTTCCACTAGTTCAAGTTCCCACTAAGATCTTGCACCCTAAGCCTACCAATTGGAGCTACAATTAGGGCATACATACGTAGCAATGCACAAGTTCACAAAGAACCTAACATATTAAAAGTTCCATACAGTAGGTTCCATACAGCACATACCACATTACAATCACATCATTCACATAGCAGTCAAAGGCACATAGCATTGTCCAAAAAAAATAAAGTTCAAGTTTCGCACAGCTTAGAAAACAAGTTCAAAACAGATTTGAGTATTATTTTCCCCCAACAGAAAATATTTAAAAAGTGGGGGTACGAGAACTCACCTCAAACAATAATGATAAGCAGCAAATCAAGATCAAACAAGCAGATGCGACAACATCTGAGTACGACCTAGTCCAGTTAATGTTCAATTTAGATATACGTAACCCCAAAAGTATGATTTCAAGATCGATACATAGAGGTCAAATGCACATTGTACAGTTACCCTTAAACATTATTAGTGGTGTGATGGTTGACGACTTAGTTTCCAAGATAACATGATCTAACTCATACCTTAGTATAATACACTTATACTACTAAAAAAATAGACATGTCATATAGAAATATTTAGAATATATATTTTAGAAATATATTTCGGTAAGTCCGTTCGGTTTCGCACAGCTCAGAAAATAAGTTCAAAACAGATTTGAGTATCATTTTCCCCCAACGGAAAATATTTAAAAAGTGGGGGTACGAGAACTCACCTCAAGTAATAATGATAAGCAGCAAATCAAGATCAAACAAGCAGATGCGACAACATCTGAGTACGACCTAGTCCAGTTAATGTTCAATTTAGATATACGTAACCCCAAAAGTATGATTTCAAGATCGATGCATAGAGGTCAGATGCACGTTGTACGGTTACCCTTAAACATTATTAGTGGTGTGATGGTTGACGACTTAGTTTCCAAGATAACATGATCTAACTCATACCTTAGTATAATACACTTATACTACTAAAAAAATAGACAAGTCATATAGAAATATTTAGAATATATATTTTAGAAATATATTTTGGTAAGTCCGTTCGGTAAGCTTAGTTGCCTTAATTACTTGTATAGTTTACACAAAAAGACACGCTTATTTTATATAAACGACTCGGAGAAGTTTCAAAACTAAACACTAAAATCATACTTTTCGTCTTTTAGTCGACTTATTAAAATAATAATATTTTATTATTTTGCCAAAAAAGTAAGTTTTAAATAAAAATGAAGTATAGAATTTTTAAGAAATTTCGACATGACCCGTTCATTTAGTCAACGTTTTTCAAGGTTTTTAACCTTAATTTTTAAACACTTTTAACAATCTCATCATTTTCCGACACAACATCAAAATCTGTATTTTCCCAAAACGATTCTCATTATAATACATACGTATGTTTCACATTACAAAAGCTCATTAAAACCCGTAAAAAGACTAGTAAATGCTTATTGGGCCTTAAGGCCCAATAGAAGCCCTCTTTAAGTTATCCGTAAACCACGTTTTAAGCCCAAACCTAAAACTCATTAATAAAAGTAAGCCCAAAACAATGATCATTAAAATAAGCCGAACAACAATAAGCTAACAATAAGCCACGACTTATTAGGCTTATTGGGCCGCGGTATATGAAAGCCGGTGGGGTTGGCTGAAAAAGCCCTTCATGAAGTTTCTTAGGGTAATTCATGAGTTGCGCATGTAAGTTGCTTGTTTTGAGTTACTCATTTTGATTATGTTCAATCAAAAGTATTTATGTGGAATAGTGACCAATGGTCGGTCCTCTTACAGGATGTAAAACCCTCATAGAAGCGAGTAATTATCCTGGTATTAGGAAACGGTCTGAAGTGCAGTGATGTTCGTCGTTTTAACCATCAAACGTTAATTTATTAAAATAGAAAGATTATACAAACCTAAATACAAAAGTATCAGGCCAACTATTGATCTCCTCACCTGTTGTCGTTCTAAAAGAGTTGTGAATTTAAAATTCATCGGTCAAGGACTAATTTTGATGCTTAGTTATCACCAAAGGGTTTTTATTGGTTTTAAAAAATATAAACGAATGCAAACTAAATCATCTAAAGGAAACTATAGAACTAAATTATACTAAGGATATGTTTGTCTAGAAGTCGGTCATAAATAGTTAGGATTAAATTGGTAAACTAAAACTCGAATAAGGATTAATTTATTCATACAATTTTGTATTTCAATCTAAACTCTTATTCGCGCACATTAAACCATTTAGTCAATATTATAGGTTTTAGAATATTGACTACTAGAAAATTTTAATATAACCCTTTTTAACAAAAACGGCTTTTTGATGCCCGTCAAATTTAGATGCAAACCTTCTAAGTGCAGTAAAGGTCGGATGTCTTCCATTAAAGGCTACTAGACAAAGTTTACAAGAAACGTCTTATTTATCTTACCGTGAGCTAAAAAGTTGATGTCTCCTGCTATCGGCTACTAGGCTAAATAACTGTTACCAAAAGCAACTAGGCTAAATAACTGTTACCAAAAGCAACTAACTTAATCTCTGGTCAATATGCTAAGATAAAATACACACTAAAATCCTAACTACCTAACCACCCATTTCTAAACAAACATACTCAAATTATTCGCTAATAAACATAACAAATAAATCAACAATTAAACAAAGCATGACAACAAACATAGACATAAATAAATAAAAAGATAAGGAAAAGATGTAACCCGGAATTAGCTCGGAGTAACCCGGAGATAATGACGACTACATCAACGACCAAATTAATAAAAATCAAAACTTTATATAATAAAAACTATTTTTTAATATATAAAAACTTTTTTTTAAACAAAAAATATAAAAAGTAAATCCAAAAATTTTAATGTGCTAAAAATGAGATTTAATATAAAATTACAAAGACTTTATAAAAGAACAATGCATAAAAATAATATTTATATAAAAAGTATCGAAACATTATAACTAAAAAACATAAATCCTCTAACGACTAACACGTTAAATAAAAATACAAATAAAATTCTATATAAAGAAGATAAAGAGGAAGCAATAAGAGATCTGAGTGGGTATAACACAAAAAACTAAACGTACTCATAAAAAGCTCAAATTAATATATGTTGCAAGGAATTTAACAAATATCAATAAATTAAGATATGAAAGATCGATACAAAGTTTAACTACTTTTAATTAATTTAAAGCTAATCTATTAAAACTAAAAATAAAATAAAAATATTAAAAGCTAATCTATTAAAACTAAAAATAAAAAAAAATAAAAAAAGAAAAGAAAGAAAACTTGGAAGAAAAAGCGAGCCACATCTGTCTGTTGTTGAGTTCTTCTCCCTCTCACTATCCTGCTTCGTAGGGTTACCAAATATAAAAAGATGATTTGGGCTCCTGGACTATTTGTTTATGTGGAATGCATTTCTTTTTTGACATTGGGCTCTTAATGGGCTTATTAAATATAGGGGGGGATGATGGGGGGATGGGGGGTGGGAGGTGCTGATTGTAATGAGGTCTAACTAAACACGGCTCGTTGTTTCCGGTCCTTGGGTCGTTTTTATAGTACGAAGCTTTTTTTTTCGGGGTGAGAATAATCTTGATAAATGCATGTCCAATTGTACATTTGCTCAAATGCCCTCGCTCCGTAACCAACAAATATAAAAAACAACTTTTGACGCAATAAGAAAAAAAAAACGCCACTTTAAAATATACAGTTTGCTATATTAGTCTAAACTATACTATAGGAATTAGATGTAAAGTATATTATAGTAATTTAACCGAAAACATAGCAGGATTGTTAGTGATTTGAATAAGACAATGTGTTACCTTGCTAAACGCAACACCTAAATGGAACTTAGGACTTAAGGGCAATCTACTCTGCAACCTAATCTGATATGCATATTATGATAAATTCATAACGAACTTCACTAAATGTATCTTTAATAATTTCACTTACTGTTTCCTTCTGTCTATAAAAAAAAGTGCATTACTTTCTCTTACTTCACGGGCAAACAAAGTACAACAACAAAAGGTCCTTTGCTTACATAAAGATTAAGACTAAACCCCGTTGCAAATACAAAACTATATATAAATCCACTAATAATTTTCAAAATGAAAAAGCTGTAGGTAGAATATTTACGTTCGCTAGCATCCTAAAATATCCAATCTTATAAAACTAGCCTCCACTTTAACAAAAAATGTCATTATTGTAAAACCACACTTAAAAAAGTGTGTAAAATATAATGAGTTTGTTCACATTTATGATTGTGTAAAAGTTTGTTACATAAATAAGTGTGAACAAATTTTGAAAAACAAATAGTTTCCTCCTTCCGCACGTTTACATTTTTTGGCAAATAAAAGTACACACTATTAAATGTTGAAAAAAATCCGATAATTGTGTTCACAACTTTTAAAAGTGTGGACCCCATTTGTAACACCCAAATCCTCCACACTTCTCACTCAAGAGGAAGTGTGGAGGATATGGGTGTTACAAATGGGGTCCAATGTGAACAAATTATGGATTTTTTTCACATTTTAAAGTGTAAACTTTTATTTGCAACAAATATAAGTGTGAAAACCTTTAACTATTTAAAATTTGTTCACACTTATTTATGTAACTATTTTTTACATATTTATATGTGTTAATAAACTCAAAATATTTTCCACACTATTTAAAAGTGTGTACAAAAAAGTGTGGTAAAATAGATTTTTTTTTGTAGTGTATGTAGGACTGTAGGTACACTTGTCATGAATTGCTAAATGGACCTTGAAGGGTTTTATAATGATTGAGATGGCCTCACTAATGGACGATAACTTTTTGTTTTGACGTGCTTACATATACGAGTTCTAACTTCTAAGTTTGCTTTAGGTTATGAATGAGTTCTACTTTCTCACGAACCTGCTATACATGAGGCGTGAGTTGTCGAGTTACATCTAGCCTTGTATCACGTCACTCTACATATATACTATATATTTAGTCCTCCATAATCTTATACCGAAGAAGACTGTTTATACACGGAAGGGTATACTTGCCCGTGTTGTGTTTTTAGTAAAAACCGGTATTTCTAGTATTATAAATTTAAAGCTTTTAAAACACATATCATCTAACAAGTACCCTGAGGGCATCGGTTAAACCGCATTTATTAAATACAAACTTTCCTTTTAAAATTGAATTTGCATTAAACACACATTAATTAAACTTGTAAATTTCCATAATTAGATTTGATCTTTAATTCAATAAACTCAAACTTTCCTTTTATAATAACACTAAACCTTGCGCAGAGGGTGCCCGTTAGACAATCCATTTATATATATAACAAAATTGTTACAAGCTATCAAAAGAGAACATTATGGCAATGGACATGCCCATGTAATTTTAACTACAAAACAAGCTTGTATAAACACAGCTTTACTAAAAAAAGCATTCTATCAATCAATACAGAGTGCTCATTCAAACTTCAACTTATCAATCTTTGAAGTTTCTTACAGTTAATGTTTATTGCTACTAGTACTAGTAACTACTACTATTTGCCGCTACTTCCAACTCCTACCGCTAGTTTTGCTATATATACCAAATAAACTTCAATTAGCTTCTAAGAGAAGAGCTTACGGACTTCACAAGCTTCCGTGAATTTGTTGTCAAACAAAGCTTATATATATTAGAAGTTAACTTAATATAAAAGCTTAAGCTCAACCGGATAACGTTAATGTATCAAACATGTTATCGTAAGTTGGACTTACATACATTTTTCTGTGGTTGATTTGGCCATCAAAAATTCAAAATTTTATTTTATTTCCTTAACAAATCAAGCACCAAAACAATATAACATAAGTGTAACTCAATATAATAATGTATTAGTAACCAACCAAAAAAGTTCGCATAATCCTTATAATCAAGTGTAACTGAGTAGATTAAGATTCGAAAACAACAACGAAAACTTAAGTGAATTTCCCAAACACATGTTCAATTCATAGTCGCGAAAATCAAGTTATAATGCCATTTGGAGACTTCATCGAGAGACGGGCAACACTATCTTCTATAGAGAGGAAAAGCATGTAATCATCGCCACCAACATTGTAATGCGCAAGAGAGAGATTATCCTCCATATCACCGGCTTTTAGACTGATGAGTTTCTGTTTGTTTGCAGGCACATGATACGCTTGAGCAATCCTATCTTTCAAACTGCCCACCGTCTCGGATAGAAACTGGACATTAACGTTCACTACTCTAGAAAATTGATAGTTCATTGGTATGCATATAGAAACACTAACAGGTCCCTAACACAATGCAATTAATTACCCGTCAAGAGCACAATCAATTTTTTATCAAATTATCTATAGAAATAAAAAGATAGTTCAAATAATGTACCGAATGTTGAGCTAAGAACTTGTCCTCAGATATAAGATCTTGAGCTGGGAGCGTTTCCTTCCCGAAGAGATGCATAAAATCAACTTCATCATCTGGGAGAACCTCGGTGTGCATCTTCCAGCTCCTCATGATTTTTCTATGTTGTCGAATATATTGTATATCACGAGTAGATTCGTTATAACGATCCTTTCCATCGTGAGCTGCTTTTAGCAACATTATACATTAGCAAAAATAATTAGTCCAAAATACATGAATGAAACACATAAGGGATGTTCATGGTTTCTATAGAGAGGGAGTGCTTGATATGCATGAATTAGCAATCATACAACGCCTATTTTTTTGAACAATTTTAACAACGTGTGATGTTTTTGAGCCTATTTATAAGTATATAACAACGTGACCAGTTGTTCTGTCAAATTAGTAATATGCAGACAAAAATGAATATATCACAAATTAAAACTATTTTGTTGTAGCTAAAAACAATGAAAATAATATACCAGCTAGCATATGAAGTAACTCCTGAGTTCTTTTGTCATATTCTTCAAAATCTTGATAGTATCTATAGACGGTAATAAGATGACAAAAAGGTTACTCAAAAAGCTTCGGATGATATGTATGACAATCCTAGAACCAAAATTTAATATCGAATCAATTTAAGAAACCTACCGTACAACAGGCTGCCGCCCCCTCGTCTTCCATCACCACCTTCGTTGTTTGTTTTAGCATAGTGATGGTTTACATAAAGATCCGACATCATTTTCATATGATAGTGGTGAAGAATTGTTCACGAAAAAATGATGGTGGTGAAGATGGTGATATTTGGTTATATATAATATTCAAAGAGTAACTGAAAAGATGAGAAGATACAACATTTGAAACGCCTTCATTTATCATGGAATAATGCTATTATTAATTGTTGGACCAAAACTGAACTTTAGGTTTAAACTCAAAAATAAAAATAATGTTTCAAACTATTAAGACTCACCATTAATTACTTAGACCGAATCTTTTATAATATAAGATTCAATTTCTCTCTTTTACATGTCTCATGGTTATCAATTTTTAGAAAGTATTAAACTGTATGCATACGGAAAAGGAAAACAAACTAGTTTATGAATTATTTACTCTATAACATTTAGTTACTTTGCATCTTTAAAATCATTTTTGCATCAGTTATGATATTGGCATTTTTTTACTTTACAAAAACATAAATATTTCAAAATATTGTTGGTGACTGGGTTATGATATGGACGCGAACAAGGAGCATTGGATATATGAGCTGTAGATTTAACTGTTGATTGTGATATGTTATGGGTTCATTTTATTTTTTGGACTTGAATATTGGTGATTCTAATCCTATTTCAATATTTATTTTTACTTTATTAATTTATTAATGTTTTATACATATATTTATTACCGTTGCTTATTATTATATAGATTAGATTATTTATGTGTTTGTTTAGAAATTTGGTGGTTAACATGTTTTTGATAATTTGGAGAAGATGTTTATGGGTGATAGTACTTGTTGTTAGTTAGCAGATTGACAATGTTAGGTTAGTCGTTTTTGGTAACGGATGATTTAACCGAGTAGCCGATAACAGGAGACATCCAACCTTCAGTTTACTTAGATTGTTTTTATTCGATTTGACGGGCAAAAGCCGTTTGAACGAATATAAATTATCTAGTAGTCAATATTTTAACATAGATTATCAACTCCTTGGTTTAGTATGCGCATATAAGGGTTAAATTTGATATAAAAAAGTATAAAGAGATTAAATCTTGTACGAGTTTTTAGATCACCAAAGATAAGCTAAATGAATAATCGGAATATTTTAACAACCGTTTCTAACAAATATATCCCTGTAATTATGTTCTTACCTTTGCTTGTTCCGGATTTGCGTTTTAGATATTGTTTTCCTTAGATTTATTGGTAGATCTGCATTTCTCGCATTTATTTATATATTAGACTTAAAACCAAACCTTGGGCGATAACTCAGCATCAAACAAAACTTGATTAACGTATCTCAATTTCACCACTCCTTTGAAATAATACTCGGGAGATCAATACTAGCAACATGGGTTCTTGAACTTGTCGACATGTATATTATGAAACCAATTCCAGTGTATATTTCCCATGCCTTATCCACACCCTTATTAATCCTTAGCATGTACGTTACAACCCGAATAGAGTCCTCTTTTGATATTTATACCTGGTGCTTACGCCATATCGGTAAAGTTTAGTTTCTTGTACAAGCTTATGGTATGAAATGAGTCATGTCTGAGCAAATGAGTGTGCTTTCCCTTTTACCCTCTATTACATCACATACGAGTGTTTGAGTAAATTATACTTTTCCTTATTCGTGAGGTACTTAGTCATGTTATAACAGCTTGAGAATATTTGGGTATTGTCAAACATCTCTGTTTTCATATATTGAAAATCCAAAAATATTTTTTATAATTCTAATTTTGTTATGTAAAGCTTATTATTTTTCTTTATTTTGCTTGAGGGCAAACAAACCCTTAAGTGTAGGGGGTGTTTGTGCCTTTTACACTTATTTATAATAAAACCAACATTATTTTTGATATTTTCAAAATTTTTAATTTTTTGTATTTTGTCACTTAGGAACCTTGTTTTTAAATTATTTTTCTTTATTTTTCTTTAGGGTAAGCAAAGTTTAAGTGTGGGAGGATTTGATAACGCTCAAATTATACATATTTTTATATGCGTTATCTATGCTTTTATGCATACTTATTGGTTAAATATAAGAACTATTGGTATAAAATATAATATATTTGTCATTGTAGGTTCATGTGGTGTATCGTGGAAGAAAACATGAAGATTTGAAGCTTAAACGAATAAATAACTCAAGTTGAAGGCTTCCCGACACGTGTTCACTGTTTTGGTCATAACTCGGTCATACGAACTCCGTTTGACGTGATTCTGGAGGCCACGCAAAAAGAATTCAATTATCTACAACCTTGGAAAAGGCCAAGTGCTGGAAATGACCAAAACCGCTAGTATTACACTCAAGAGAGGCACACTTTATGAAGATACAATTAATTTGCTAATTTGGTCCAAAATCCATCCACATACATTCTTAACTTGGTCCCCAAGTAATTTCTAGCCTATAAATACAGCCTTTTGGAGCTTGGGACAAAATCATCTCATCATATATTTTATACATACAATTCACAAGAAGAAGATCCAAGAAAGTGTCAAAGTACGCCGCACTTATCACAAGTGCGCCGCACTTTCCACCATCAAGAACTACACCGCACATTTTATTATGACCGTCGCACTTTTACCCCAAAATCAGTCTATGAATAGTGGACGAATTTTACCTCATTTCCATCATCTCTCACACACAATTCTCCCCTCATCCACCACCATCTAATTACAAATTTCAAGAGTAGTGATAGTACTTAAGAGTTCGGGACGATAGGAATTGATAGCTTGGTTTTTAGAATAGTTTTCGATTGGAAAAACTAATTACCAAATCATTAAACTTCTAATCATTTGGTATAATTTATATAACTCTTTTAATATGAAGTTTTCTGAAATTTATATGATTGTTATGATCTTTATCTCTTTGATTATGGAGTAGTCTTTTATGTTTGTTTGGGCGATATGTGGTATTTGATATGGAGTGTTTAGATATGTGTTTATTGAATTGGTAAAACATATTTTATATAAGAGTATAGGCCGAAAGGATTCTTTATATATGTGTTCTATCATTCCACTTAATAGATTGGTTATAGTAACTTATAAAGGCCGAAATGATTTGTTGTTACTAATCGATATAATCACTAGTTATATTTAAAGGCCGAATGGATTTGTAACTTGTGATAACTCTATTATCTAAACTTGTAAACACTATCCTAAAAACTTCTATGTCTTAGTTATCATTGCCTATACAAACATACTTTAATCATTTGTTTCAAATCATCTTTTATTCCTTTCTTTACAATATTCGATATATGCACGATTTGGTTAATTTGATAAGTGACAATCATTTTAGCCTTAACACCTTAATTACAAACTGTGAAAACTACAATTCTCTTGGGACGACCTAGACTTACCTAAGCTATACTATACACGGAAGGGTATACTTGCCCGTGTTGTGTTTTTAGTAAAAATCGGTATTTCTAGTATTATAAATTTAAAGCTTGTAAAACACATATCATCTAACAAGTACCCTGAGGGCATCGGTTAAACCGCATTTATTAAATACAAACTTTCCTTTTAAAATTGAATTTGCATTAAACACACATTAATTAAACTTGTAAATTTCCATAATTAGATTTGATTTTTAATTCAATAAACTCAAACTTTCCTTTTATAATAACATTAAACCTTGCCCAGAGGGTGCCCGTTAGACAATCCATTTATATATATCACAAAATTGTTACAAGGTATCAAAAGAGAATACTATTGCAATGGACATGCCCATGTAATTTTAACTACAAAACAAGCTTGTATAAACACAGCTTTACTAAAAAAAGCATTCTATCAATCAATACAGAGTGCTCATTCAAACTTCAACTTATCAATCTTTGAAGTTTCTTACAGCTATTGTTTATTGCTAATAGTACTAGTAATTACTACTATTTGCCGCTACTTCCAACTCCTACCGCTAGTTTTGCTATATATACCAAATAAACTTCAGTTAGCTTCTAAGAGAAGAGCTTACGGACTTCACAAGCTCCCGTGAATTTGTTGTCAAACAAAGCTTATATATATTAGAAGTTAACTTATTATAAAAGCTTAAGCTCAACCGGATAACGTTAATGTATCAAACATGTTATCGTAAGTTGGACTTATTTACATTTTTCTGTGGTTGATTTGGCCATCAAACAAAATTCAAAAATTTATTATTGCTTACAAATCAAGCACCAAAACAGTATAACATAAGTGTAACTCAATATAATAATGTATTAGTAACCAACCAAAAAAGTTCGCATAATCCTTATAATCAAGTGTAACTCAGTAGATTAAGATTCGAAAACAACAACGAAAACTAAAGTGAATTTCCCAAACACATGTTCAATTCATAGTCGCGAAAATCAAGTTATAATGCCATTTGGAGACTTCATCGAGAGACGGGCAACACTATCTTCTATAGAGAGGAAAAGCATGTAATCATCGCCACCAACATTGTAATGCGCAAGAGAGAAATTATCCTCCATATCACCGGCTTTTAGACTGATGAGTTTCTGTTTGTTTGCAGGCACATGATACGCTTGAGCAATCCTATCTTTCAAACTGCCCACCGTCTCGGATAGACACTGGACATTAACGTTCACTACTCTAGAAAATTGATAGTTCATTGGTATGCATATAGAAACACTAACAGGTCCCTGACACAATGCAATTAATTACCCGTCAAGAGCACAATGAATTTTTTTATCAAATTATCTATAGAAATAAAAAGATAGTTCAAATAATGTACCGAATGTTGAGCTAAGAACTTGTCCTCGGATATAAGATCATGAGCTGGGAGCGTTTCCTTCCCGAAGAGATGAATAAAATCAACTTCATCATCTGGGAGAACCTCGGTGTGCATCTTCCAGCTCCTCACGATTTTTCTATGTTGTCGAATATATTGTATATCACGAGTAGATTCGTCGTAACGATCATTTCCATCGTGAGCTGATTTTGGCAACATTATACATTAGCAAAAATAATTAGTCCAAAATACATGAATGAAACACATAAGGGATGTTCATGGTTTCTATAAAGAGGGAGTGCTTGATATTCATGAATTAGCAATCATACCACACCTATTTTTTTAAATAATTTTAACAACGTGTGATGTTCTTGAGCCTATTTATAAGTATATAACAACGTGATCAGTTGTTCTGTCGAATTAGTAATATGCAGACAAAAACAAATATATCACAAATTAAAACTATTTTGTTGTAGCTAAAAAACAATGAAAATAATATACCAGCTAGTCCATCTGTGCATATGAAGTAACTCCTGAGTTCTTTTGTCATATTCTTCAAAATCTTGATAGTATCTATAGACGGTAATAAGATGACAAAAAGGTTACTCAAAAAGCTTCGGATGATATGTATGACAATCCTAGAACCAAAATGTAATATCGAATCAATTTAAGAAACCTACCGTACAACAGGCCGCCGCCCCCTCGTCTTCCATCACCACCTTCGTTGTTTGTTTTAGCATAGTGATGGTTTGCATGAAGATCCGACATCATTTTCATATGATGGTGGTGAAGAATTGTTCAAGAAAAAATGATGGTGGTGAAGATGGTGATATTTGGTTATATATAATCTTCAAAGAGTAACTGAAAAGATGAGAAGATACAACATTTGAAACGCCTTCATTTATCATGGAATAATGCTATTATTAATTGTTAGACCAAAACTGAACTTTAGGTTCAAACTCAAAAATAAAAAAAATGTTTCAAACTATTAAGACTCACCATTAATTACTTAGACCGAATCTTTTATAATATAAGATTCAATTTCTCTTTCTTACAAGTCTCATGGTTATCAATTTTTAGAAAGTATTAATCTGTATGCATACGGAAAAGGAAAACAAACTAGTTTATGAATTATTTACTCTATAACATTTAGTTAGTTTGCATCTTTAAAATCATTTTTGCATCAGTTTATATATTTGGCATTTTTTTACTTTACAAAAACATGTAAAATTTCAAAAATAGTTGTTGGTGACTGGGTTATGAATATGACGCGATCAAGGAGCATGTGGATATATGAGCTTGTAGATTTAAATGTTGATTGTGATATGTTATGGGGTTCATTTTATTTTTGGTCTTGATATATGGTGACTTCTAATCCTATTTCAATTATTTATTTTTACTTTATTATTTTATTAATGTTTGCTTATATTTTATTACCGTTGCTTATTATTATGATAGATTAGTTTATTTATGTGTTTGTTTAGAAATTGGTGGTTAACATGTTTTGATAATTTGGAGAAGTTGTTGATGGTGATATTACTTGTTAGTTTAGGTTAGCATATTGACTAGATGTTAGGTTAGTCGTTTTTGGTAACGGATGATTTAACCGAGTAGCCGATAACATGAGACATCCAACCTTCAGTTTACTTAGATTGTTTTTATTCGATTTGACGGGCAAAAGCCGTTTGAACGAATATAAATTATCTAGTAGTCAATATTTTAACATCTGCTTGGTTTAGTATGCGCGTATAAGGGTTAAATTTGATATAAAAAAGTATAAAGAGATTAAATCTTGTACGAGTTTTTAGATCACCAAAATAACTACATTATTAATCGTGATATTTTAACAACCGTTTCTAAACAAATATATTCCCGTAGATTATGTTCTTATCCTTTTGCTTGTTCCCGTAGTTTGCGTTTAGATATTGTTTTCCTTAGATTTATTGGTAGATCTGCATTTCTAGCATTTATTTATATATTAGACTTAAAACCAAACCTTGGGCGATAACTCAGCATCAAACAAAACTTGATTAACGTATCTCAATTTCACCACTCCTTTGAAACAATACTCATGAGATCAATACTTACCAAGATACTTTTTTATTTAGGTTTGAATAATCTTTCCATTTTATAATAGTTGTTGGTGGTAAAAACAACGACATCGCTTACCCAGTGGCATACTCGTAAATAAACGCTTAAAAACCAGTTTTAGGGTGTAACATCGATCCCTTGAATGACACCAACCCGAGCTCTTGAATTAATTCAATACATGACATGGCTGATCATTCTCATAAATGGCATGACAGGGCGAGCAGTAGGAGAATGGGAGGCGGTAGTCCAGAGGGAATAACCACCATCACTAAGAAACTCAATGACCTAGAGCGCGACATGAGAAAGTATAAAGAAAGCATGCATGCTATCTAAATCGGGTGTGAAATTTGTGATGGAATGCACTTAGACAAAGATTGCCCTTAAGAGGGCAATCGTTACGGTTGTCATATTTGCAATGTCTACTAACTGAGATATTTTCCATTTACGACTAAAAGAAACTGCAATCAAGGTTCTTACC